>JAVFBW010136105.1:0-13317 GCA_034783835.1 Mopalia ciliata
CCCCAACCCAAACCCACCCGGAGTGACTTGACCCTAATCCTTCGTGAGTGATTTAGTCCTAACCCTTCCAGAGTAACCCAACCCCAACCCTATAAACCCACCCGGAGTGACTTGACCCTACCCCTTCCTAAGTGAGTTAAACCTATAACCACCCTGAGTGATTTAACCCTAATCCTAACCCACCCCGAGTGTTTTAGGCCAGTGAGTTCTCTAACATATCTCTGTGTTATCATATGCCGTGCATGTGTCAATGCTGTTTGAGTATTATTCTTCTCGACTCCTATTGTTTTCTCTTCTCAACTTTACCTTTTTATCTGACCTACAGAACAGGTTAAACTAGACAGATGACTAATAAACATATGTAAAAAGTAGTAAACTGGGTCAAATGTCCATTACACGAGTAGCTACTTGTTGACAGCCCGTGTCAGTGATATTCTGGAAATGTCACATTTACTGTGTATACTAATATTATGGACCAATACAGACATCTAGTGGGCGTGTGAACTTAAGCATTTTTTTTACTTATTTATAATCCCAACTTAAGTGTTTATCTATATTTTCAGTTGCTCATTGATTTATTCAAGTTAACCATTGAAGCTACTAGTATATTATGTTTCTGTCATTTCTACTGCATTTGTTTGTGTCCGATTACCGTACTGATAGGAAACAGTCATTAGACATAGAAACCATATAAAATAAATAGAAAAGATGACAAAAAAACGAAGTCGCATCACTATGAATAGTGAAGAACGTATTCATAGAAGAACAGTCAATATATGGTATAAAGTGATAATCAAAATGCTGGGCGTAACAAGTTAGCAAATATCTATATTTAATCGAACTTCCCTGAGCCAGTGTGATTAATATTTCAAAATTTACAATTAAATAAATGCCTCAATGTAAAGGCTAAAAATGGGGTCCCGTAAACCGAGATGTTTCCGTATGATTTTTTCTATCATGGGCTAGAATTATTTTAAAATGACCCCAGACTTCTGTATTTCGCCATGTCGTATACTGATTTGATATATTTACTGACCACAATGACTTAACAATATACATATGGCATTAATACCAATTAAATAAGTTTTGCGAGAATAAAGGATATATAAGTACACGTAGCTCTCTTCTTCTAACTAACGAGTAACGACAACTTCCGCCACATGTGTTATCTGTGATTTCAATATGTATTTATATGTATTCCTTCCACCACCAGATCGTACTCAACAGGTCACCCGGTCCCGCAAAATATCTCTGTTACAAGTCATTGGTTTGAGAAATCAGCTGTTAAAGGTCAAATATTTCAGATCAATGTTGAGAATTTAGCGAAACATAACAAGTGCATTTATCTATTAAGATAAAACAGTGTTTTTATGCGGTTACAAATGAACGATAAAGCAGACAAGAATAACGCTCAGCATTTCTTGCTAAATTCAACCTACATCTTTACGCAGATCCGGGGGGGGTTTATAGCCGTATAATCGCTAAAATCTCTTTAATTGGTTAACTGTTTTTTAACTACCAAACACTATCTAGCATAATATTATCTAAGCTTAGTCGACTATATGCTGCACGACTAATGTCTATGGTATAATAATAAGTCAAATCTGTTGACGTCATTATTTATAAGATGCAGTTCTATGTAATAAGCTCCATGAAAGAAAGTTATTTCTGACAGTCTCACGGTTGACTGTTACGATGAAAGCGTGTCTTTATTATGAAGGTATAAATAGCATAGACATGTTCACAATCAAGCTATATCTACAGGTATATAATCAAAGTACATATATATAATCCAGGTATATCTATATTACCAAGGTATATCCGTATTATCGAGGTATATCTATATTATCAAGGTATATCAGTATCATCAAGGTACTATCTATATTATCAAGGTATATCTGTATTATCGAGGTATATCTATATTATCAAGGTATATCTATATTATCAAGGTATATCTGTATTATCGAGGTATATCTATATTACCAAGGTATATCTATATTACCAAGGTAGTATCTATATTATCAAGATATATCTGTATTATCAAGGTATATCTGTATTATCAAGGTATATCTATATTACCAAGGTAATATCTATATTATCAAGGTATATCAGTATCATCAAGGTATATCTATATTACCACGGTATATCTATATTACCAAGGTATATCTATATTACCAAGGCATATCTATATTACCAAGGTAATATCTATATTATCAAGGTATATCAGTATCATCAAGGTATATCTATATTACCAAGGTATATCTATATTACCAAGGTAATATCTATATTATCAAGGTATATCAGTATCATCAAGGTATATCAGTATTACCAAGATATATCTTTATTACAAAGGTATATCTGTATTACCAAGGTATTTCTATATTATCAAGGTCCGGTGGGAGCCAAGCAAAAGTTTAATTTTCTCCCCAAAAAAATATATATAATCAAGGTACATTAGCAATTAGGTATATCTATATTATAAAATTCACGTCATCTTAAGGCATATACTCAGTGGGCCGGATGGAGCATAGAAATATGATAAACTTACCCCTGGGTAGGGAATCGACCCATCGCCTGGCAGGGGCCACCCGACCTCTCTGTGAGGGGAGTGGGGCGGTGTTATAGCCATCTTGAAGGAGGAGGCGGCTTGTGTCACCCCAGTCCCTCTCCGTGAAAGTCTTTAAGGGGTACTCATCCTCATCAAAGCGGTAACTCATGCTGTCAAAATTACTCCGGTGTCTAACTGTCACTTGTCACTCTGTTGGCCCAGACGTCTAGAGGAAATAGTGGGCAAACCTCCAACCAGTTCAACCTGATCATAACCAAATACACGCCGCTCTCCTGTAACCGCAATGATGTCACCGAGATTTCATCCCTACACGCTGCCGTCAGTCTCTAATCACACCCGCTCTCTATCCTTATATCGTTGTCTTTAACGCAGTATAAACTCCATCAGCTAATAACACGGATATTGTATAGCGTTAAATACCTACAGTAATGTAATTGATTAGCTCTACGCATTCAGTACCTAATGGTCCAGGCAATGGTTCCTTTAGCTCCTATGCAATCAGCCTTATAATCAGTGATACTCCGCGTCCTCCAGGTAGCTTGACGACTAACTGCTTCGCCAGTCACTGTGACCAGAAACAGCGCACAGCCGGCGAACCATCGATATCTGTCAAAAGCTACCTCATCAGTGGCATGGAGACGGGGCCAGTTTTGCTCGCCAGACAACGGTCAAGCTTCAATAGACCAACGCCAAATTGGTTTTCATGAGCGATTGAACAGTGAATTCCGTTTGATGCCCTACTCTACACGGACTAGCTAAGGCGAGAGGAAACAACATCTCTGCGTGACTAGATAGCAGTTTATTTGGGCGGCCTCACTCACTGAGCGTTTATTGCTTTCACGGGTCAACAGGCTCACCAAGAAGTTCTATACTGTGGAATGGAGTGTTTGGCACAGTTAATCAATAAGTCGCTTGTAAACTTTCGAACAGTTAAATAGATTCCTTGACTGGGACAATAAGTGGCGGTTGTACTACCTGATTGATATAATTATGGAATGTACAATCAGACAAATTGATTGACTACGCTGAGTGAGTGAGTGGGCGAGCGATTGAGTGAGTGAGTGAGTGAGTGAGCGATTGAGTGAGTGAGTGAGCGAGCGAGCGATTCTCTGGGTGAGTGAGTGAGTAAGTGAGCGTGTGGGTGCGTGAACGTGTGAGTGGGTGAGTGAGTGAATGATTGGCCGTTTGATTGATTGATCGATCCATTGATTGAATGTCGCTGTGGTAATTGTATTTCACTTATGTGGCGGCGATATAATGAAATCCATACAGATCAATCAACATAACCGGGCTTATATACACCTTTGTACAAAATTCTATAATCCTTTGCGCCCTTCTGATGAGTGACGTCATATGAGGCTCGGTCACCATTGTTATACATGTTTAACGTGACGATTAAGACCATGTGATCATAGTTGGACGCTCCCTACGTTAAAAATGGTGAGTATTCAAATCTATGTAATCTCAACAAAATAATACTGAAATTCCCAAAGATATATAGCAATGAATTGTTTATAAAGCGTGAACGTATGAAACTAATCTTGATCTGTTAAACCTATATATGTGTCTAATTTCCATCGTAAATAAAGAATCAGCTGTCACACATGCATTATGATACAGCTTATACAAGCTTTCTTAACTGTCTAAACAGATAATAAACATAGATGACGTCTTCATTTGAATTATTCCATAAAGTTAGTATACAGTGATTAGGTTATATGATATAAGTATTCAATCAGCAAAATGTAGGATGATAACGCTGTTGATTCTTGTCAACGCAATCATTTAACATATCAAATTATTTTAGTAAAGTAACACGAGTGATTCAACGTTCAGACATTACATAATTTATAAAATACAGTTCTATCGCCGCACAAGTATAGCAAGTATAGGGATCCCAGTTTCCTACCCATAGAGTCATCAGTGCGTAATTGTACAGTTGTAGCTGAAATTTCAAAATATTTCTAGAACGAGATTACTTCGATAGCTAAGAAAGCTTGTTTAAACTGTATCACGTACGTCTGATTACTTACTCTTTCTTTACATGGATAAATAGACAGGTCAAAGTATTGACAGTGCCAGTTTCATTTTCAACCAGGCGCAGATATTGAAACATTTCATTGGCGCGTATTTCTAAATGGCAACAATACTCATCCTCACACTGAAGCGTAAATACATGTTTATGAATGTCTCTGTCGAGTTTACATCTGCGTACTTACCATTGTTAGCGTAATTCCCATCCAATTGTTCACAAACTTTTTATTCTTTTCTTTAATCGCTTCAAAAGAAAAATGGCAGCTGCGGCCCTATAAGACGTCATTCGGAAATAAGACGCAAAGGATCATGGGATTTTCGAAAAGCGTCTACAGTAGAACGCCGATGTAAAATCTAAGAACGGAAACATGATAATGAGTACTTCAGGGCTCAACGCTACTAGGTACTCATTATCGAAACTTATAGAATAGGCTAATATAATTAAGGTCGATGAAACATTTCGACATTTCCAATCACGGTTATAGTATTATTGATTTATATGTTTGTTTGTTTCTTAGACTGTCGTTTAACCTCACTTATATGACGGCATGCCATGGATTGCCAGCCCAATGGGTGAAGGTTGGCTTAGCGTTACCCTTACCTCCGCGAGTACTAGGGCACCTTGAAGCTTTTTTCCAACCCTCCTCTCTTCTATTATTGACATACAAAACAAAGCAGCGTGTACACATAATTAACATCTCTTTATTATGTAGAGATAAAAGCATCCAGCTTATTGTGCGGCCTAACAATATGAGTTAGTTTTAAGTGCTCATTTAACCAGCAAACGACACAGGGTTACAATTAAGACATAATTTAATTGTTTTCAATATAAGTACATATCCTTTACATTACTTAAATCAATTTCATGTTGTTGTTGTTGTTGTTTTTGTTTTTTTGTTTTTTTGTTTTGTTTGAATTATTAAAATCTTGGTTCGTTGTTTTTTTATGATTAACGAGTTAATCTCAATGATAGATTTTCTGTATTCGAAAGGCTTCGTAATTAATTCAACTGCACGATCGAGCCTATTTTTTTCTTCTATGTAATGCATTTAGTTTTCTCCTGTAATGTTAAAAAAGAAAAATTTCTACACCGTATGAACCGAATCGCACATAAAAAGTATAATCGAGTCACTAATACACCAATTGTGTATTCACTGCACGAATAAACCGGTTTCTACTGCATTTTATAATCACAACAATACAACGGTGTACAGTTGTTGTTTGCATTCTAAACGGAAATGGTCTCGCTTTGAAATAAATTCATTATTTGACCACACGTGACAAACTGTTTACCATATATGGTGTTGTCTGAGTTGGAAGTAGGCGGGCTTATTGTCGGACCTGTACACCGAAGTATTATAACAGATAACAAGATTACTATATTTTTAAAAACTAAATCACACTGGCAAAGGAATTTTTAATAGACATTGTTTAGTACTAAACACTTGGTCGCTGTGAATATACACATCGAATGTGAATTTTGACTTGTTGATATACGCATCACTATGCCCAGGAAACTCGGAACTTCACATGTACAACAAGTAAAAGTTAATGATACATTTCATGTTGATTTTAAGTAGGACTTAATATAAACTAAAAGTCTTCGGGGTATTTTTCGGGGTATTTTTTGTATACACTTCAAGTCAACGGGCTATTTTATATACACTACAAGTCACAGGGGCATGTTATATACATTATAGTCACCGAGGCGTTTATATACACTACATGTTACCGAGGTATTTCATATACACCACAAGTCATCAGGATATTTTATATAAACTACAAGTCGCTGGGGCATTTATATAAACTACAAGTCACTGGGGCATTTTGTATAAACTACAAGTCACTGGGGCATTTATATAAACTACAAGTCGCTGGGGCATTTTGTATAAACAACAAGTCATTGGGACATTTTGTATAAACTACAAGTCACTGGGGCATTTATTATAAACTACAAGTCACAGGGGTATTTTATAAAAGCTCACACTAAAAGTTACAGAAGCATTTGAATAACGAGTTTATCTCAATAATTATATATTTTCTGTTGACGAAGGGCTTCGATATTAATTCAGCTGCACAATCGAGCTACACAATTCTATGTCATGCATTTAATTTCGTCTTAAAACACTGTGCTGTAGTGTAAAAAAGAAACATTTCTACACCGAATGAACAAAATTGCGCATAACACATATAATCAAGTCACTAAGACAGCAATTGTGTAAGCGCGGCACAAATAAACCGGTTTCTATTGCATTTTATAATCACAACAATACACGGGGAACAGTTGTTGTCTGCATTGTAAACGGAAGTTGTCTCGCTTTAAGCTAAATCCATTATTTGCCCATATATTGCAAACAGTTTATCATACATCTTGAAAGATGATCAGGGCGATATAACTGAACATTTATCTTTTCCTGAAAGATTATCAGGGATATATAACTGAACATTTCTCTCACCCTGAAAGATGATCAGGGGGATATAACTGAACATTTCTCCTTTCCTGAAAGATGATCAGGGCTATATAACTGAACATTTCTATTTTCATGAAAGATGATCAGGGTGATATAACTGAACATTTCTCTCACCCTGAAAGATGATCAGGGGCTATAACTGAACATTTTTCTCATCCTGAAAGATGATCAGGGCAATAGAACTGAACATTTCTCTCATCCACAAAGATGATCAGCGGGATATAACTGAACATTTCTCATTTCCTGAAAGATGACCAGGGAGATATAACTGAACATTTTTCTTTTCCTGAATGATCGATAAGTGGCTATATCTGAACATTTTTCTCTTTATGAGAGATGATCAGGGGGATATAACTGTACATTTACCTTTTCCTGAAAGATGATCAGGGGGATATAACTGTACATTTCTCTCATCCTGAAAGATGATCAGGGTGAAAAAACTGAACATTTCTCTCTCTTCCTAAAAGATGATCAGGGGGATATAACTGATCATTTCTCTCATCCTGAAAGATGACTCTCAGGGAGATATAACTGAACATTTCTCTTTTCCTGAAAGATGATCAGGGGCTATAACCGAACATTTCTCTTTTCCTGAAAGATGATCCGGGCGATATAACTGAACATTTCTCTTTTCCTGAAAGATGATCAGGGCGATATGACTGAACATTTCTCTCATCCTGAAAGATGGCATGGCATGATCACTTAAAGCCAGCAGCGGGAAATCACTCCACACACGAAAACTATTAGCCAAACCTGTTTTATTAAGCAATGGATACATTTTCATATCGCTATATCCAAAACTGTCCTTGATTTTTCACAATCGGTAATAGCTGGGGGGTCTCGTTAAGCAAATTATTGTATTGTGAAAATTCGCCCCATATATGGTAATCTTAAATGCGATTTGTTTTCGTGTAAATGAAATAAGATCTTCGTTAAAAACAGCAAACTTTCACTTCATACACTAACAAAAACATGACAAGGACGTTTAATAAATAAAATGAATGCCAAGACGGATGTAGTTCATTATCAGCTCAAATATTGAATACTTTGAGTGACTATGTTTCAAGCCCTTGAAACAAACCTTCAATCTAGAAAATAAAGGGGGTGGGCTCATTTCCGTCTTGCTCTGGGGCCTAAAAACTCTCTTGACAGCCCTGGTTATATTTTAAAGATGCACTATGAACAAATGTTACTGTGTACATTATATTATTCTTTATTGTCTTTTCTTTACTGTTTGTGTACTTCTTTCTCCATATATCACCATGACAGCAATTTTCCCCAGACAAGTGCCTACTCCTGGAACGTTTGGAGCCTGCAATCAAAATGAATACCATGGAGTACAGAAACTTATACAGAATAATTTAAAGATACTTGGCTAATAGTCTATGATCTGCGATTTTCCCCATAATTCACCTTTCGGCATGTCGGAACATTCTTCGACACTTTCCGTACCGGTACCGGAAATGACCAAAGGATGTTCCGACATCCCTACTTGGCATTCTTAAATATAGTCGATTCTACTTCCTACTTCGAGACACTGACTCTAAGAAACACCCGGGCCATCTTGTTTTGCGCTTCTTTAATTTACTGGGCTGTGGCAAACGTCGCCCCAAATATTGGCGGAAATTAATGCGCGATGGCCTGGCATCGCGTACTTGAGTTGCCTTAGTCTCGTCCACTAATAGCGAATGAGTTTGAATGATGCACCAGAAAACCAAGTAGAAGATAGAGGTAGATATAGTAATAAATAGTGTGATTGGTATTTCACTTATATGACACGGATTGATTTCACACTGTTCCTTGCCATATTACGGTGGAAAACCAAGAGGAAACCTCGTAAAAGCCCACCCCGCGATTGCCGGAGCCACATCTTGTGACTCACTCCTGAGAGTCGACAGACAGACTCAATCCCGTGAACGGTGCATCGAAGCAGGCTTTAAAAGCGCACTCACTAACCACTTAATCACGGCCGCGGGCCTCAAGTTGATGTGAACGAGATGTACACATCCTAATTTTAATCATTCCGTGGCAATCTTAACATTTTTCGCAATAATCCTGAACTTATAAGTAACGACACATTTGTTTCATACGTCTCAGAGCTTAAAAACGGTTATTTCATTATTTTTTTTTATTTTTTTTTTTTAAACTTACATAAATGAAGAAATCTTCCAGTAATATCCCATATAACAGCCATAGAGAGCTACAGATTAGTGTGCCACATAACATAGGAAGAGACATATCCGCCGCTGTACGGTCCCGTATAGCCTCAACCTTTAACATACGGGTACACATCAGACAAGTTGTAACACATTTTGTTTAGCAGACATATTTATTGGTTAATCCCTCTATCTCTGAAATACTTATTTGTAGGCTGATTTATTGATAATCCATGCCAAAAATGTTGTTGGCTATATTTTATACACCATACCAATAGCCATGCATTACCTTCTCTCGAGATGTCTGTAGGTTACCCGTAACACAACTCGAGATTGAGGTTTATTAGAAACTTGTATCTGGGAGTTATCTACCACATAAGATGATTCTTCGATTTTTAATTAAACGTCAAGGCTAATAATGTGGTCTTTAAACTGTAATGTGACTCGCTTTTCCAGAAGGCATTTATATAAACTTAGCTTTGAAGTAAAGCGTGATTAAGCTGTCAAATGTGAGTCGGGAAATTAAGGCACAGAATTCAGGACTGGGTCTACAATTCCGAGCTTAATGTCAAAGGGTTACTCAACGAGTACAATAATTGCAGATGTCATGAGATCAGACAGATTCATTTCTTATAATCTTGGATACCGTAACTACTATTCAATTGTCGGCCTCGATTACATGGCACGGCGACCATTTTGATTCTTATCTTCCCAATATTACCACAAATAATTAGTTTAGTTCGAATGAGAATGGGAACTATTCTGAGTCAAAATTGTTTGGCATTGATCTCAAGTGGCAACATGCAAGGTAAACTTCGCACAGGGGCCGCAACAGCTATTAGTCGCTTACACCAGATTAAATCGCTAATAGCGGTTTAGAGATATACCTTCAACATGGCGTGACGTCATCTAATAGCGCATTTAATTTAATACCGGTAGTGCTTCAAACAACCGGACCCTGGTCGCTATAAACATGGTAATTGGGCTTTATAGTTTAGGAGGCCACACTAATCCGTTTAGTATAAGTATAAACAGAGCTGACAAATTCCTGCCAACAGACACAATGTGCATACCACCTCCGCGATTGCCGGAGCCACATCGTGTGACAGACGGACTCAATCCTGTGAAAGGTAAAACGAAGTAGGCTTTAGTAAGCGCACTAGCTAATCAATATAAGCCACGGCTGTGGGTTATACCGTGATTAGGATATTTCTCAAAATGTTTGTTTGATTGATTGGGGTTTAACGTCGTACTAAACTTTATTTCATCAAAAGGCTTATGACAAGGGAGTTACGTTGCTCATAAAAGGTGGAAAACCTGGAGGGGACCTTATTAACACCAGGCTCGCGATTGCCTAAGCAACATCTTGTGACTCACTCATATAAATGATACAGTAATGAACATTCGGATTTTAATACTTGAGCGCTATATCGAAGTAGTATTATTAGGCTGACACGCTATAACACCCCGTTCTGAACTACGACAGCGGGCATTTAAAGGGATGGTTGACTTAATAAACGAAGCTAAGCATTGGATAGAGCGTGACATTTGCTATCAAAAAATGTTAATAGGGTATTTTTGCGATTTGTTTTACAATTCGTTTTCATTATCGAAATTAAGCTGATCCATTACGATGTAAAAATACTAGGGGCAGACATTTTACCGATGGCGGCGAGAGATGTGTGCCGCTTGACCAATCAGTTTGCTTCGCATGTCTTGGTGAGTTACCATAATAAAAAACACATAGCTACTTAGCATATTGCACATGACCCATATACCCGGTCTACCACAACAAAGTAGCCATGCATTTCTCACCTTTTTTCTGAAAAGCCCTGCTCATAGCGGCGCGGACAAATATGTTTGAAGGTAACAGCTTTTCAAATTTATTTGGCTTTCCTATTTTGTATGGAAGTATCAAACACGTTAAAATGCTCACAAATAGTCCCTCATTCCCTAAGCTTATACTTGTTAATTATATTATCTATCCCTTTAAACAAAAGGTGAGAGTTTGGTGATACGTACGATTTCAATTACAGGTGAGGTTAAAAGTATACAGGTCATAGCGCAGAGTAACATCCCCAGTTGGTTTGTAACATGACTTCCGGTCTGTGACGTCATATACCCGGCCACAAGGGAGAGCCAGCTGATAGCAAGACAGAGCTGGATCACTGCAAACCTCTGTGGCAAGTAATAAAAAAAATATAAGCACGGGGATTACAGTTTACATTTTGGTACAAACAAAGCGCTCACTCAGCATGGAAACTGCGTGGTTTACAGGTGATATATTGGGGATATACCAGAAAACTGCGTGGTTTACAGGTGATATACTGGGGATATACCAGAAAACTGCGTGATTTACAGGTGATATACTGGGGATATACTGGGGATATACCAGAAAACCACATTAACACCACGTGGTTATTATCTTAGCATTGGATCTTCCAGAAAACCATGTGAATAACACCTGGTTGATTTGTCGCCAATGGAACCACCAGAAAACCATGTGAATACCGGTGAACAAATTTTTCGTGAATGGAACCAACGTAGAAAAAGGGAATTTCTGTGATTTCCACATTATGACTTCAGCAGTGGCAACTGCTTAAAATATTTACATATTGGTTTATTTCCCATGTCAACGTTATAGCATAACATGAGTATAACATCAGTCTTATTCTTTTACAGTGTCCGTATCGCGTTAACGTCATGCATACATGGGTTCAACTCATCAACACTTTTTAAAACCGCTGACTCAGACACCTATTGTCGATGATATACGACGCGCATACATTTTTCTCTAGTTAAACGATTTAACTCTCAGAACGCAATGGCTTGACGTCAACATGTGACATGGGAATACCAGTGGAAACATAACGTGTTAAAGACGTTTACAATTTTTGTGGATATCCAGTGGACAATTCATGTATTATAGACGTGTATATCACTTGTTAATTATTTTTACATATGCCAAGGTTGATCCACATGGTTACCACTAAACAGAATCTTATCTTTCCCACATGATTTCCGCACAGCCCGCTGGGAAGCAGTTAAGCAAAACATATTGATTTTTTTTAAATATACAGAGATTTGTTCATGTCCTATGTATGGTGGCTTATAAGGGACACTGTTATTTTACTTTGATTAACAAATATTTGTTTTTCATTTCTATTTAAAGCGATACTCCGGGCTGCAAAAAAGCATAAAAACGAGCATCATTTCTTGTGTTCAATTATGCTATCTAATTTTCTCGTCGAGCAATATCAATTTTATAATTTGATCTTAAAAAATGAGTAATGCACAAACTACAGTCAAATTGATCCACGCGGCCATGTCAAGGTACTTTTATCGTTAAACAGAAGAGCTCGACAAATATTGACCAATCAAATATCTTTCTTTTCAAAATAGGTACCTATGTCACGAGACCTGTAGCCTCGACTATTGAAACCTTTGACAGTTCACACATGTTATTAACCCGCAACACGCAAGAGTGTTTGTCGCGTGGAAAGGGTTAGCCAGGCCCAAAATGCCAGCTACCAGTGGTCGTAGGAAGGTATATATCTGTAACACTCGGGTTCTTTTATAAAATCAACAAACGATAAGTTCATGCCATATGTATATTTAATGGTAATCTTTCAAAGGATATAGGTTTTTTTTATTAAGCTGGGGGTATCGCTTTAAGTATAAATATTTTCGCCTCCGTAGATTTAATTTATACTGGAGGTGATATATTTCTTGGTAAGTAGAAATAATTGTCACCTCAGTATTCGCTCGAGAAGAAATTGTAATTCACTGAGGAGAAAATTATTTCTATGCAAGTAGAAAGATTTTTATTTCAGTATAAATATTTTAATTCAGTTGAACTTATTTCCACACATGGAAATTATTTCTTCTTAAATAGAAACTTTTAACTGGAGTTAAATTAGAATCTATACTTCACTAGAACTATTTTAACCCGAGTTGGAATTGTAGTAGTTTAGCTTAAATAGAAAATATATATTCCAACGTTGTTTAAAATGTAGTCATGTTTACTATTGAGTAGTCAGGTGCTGGGACAGCAGCTTCGTACAAGAGACGCGGGAAACCCAGAAGG
>JAVFBW010136116.1:0-13316 GCA_034783835.1 Mopalia ciliata
TATTTCACTTATATGACGACGTGCCAGCCCAATGGGTGAAGGAAACCACCCTCGACACCACTGGCAACAAACAAAGAGAGGACGAGACAATAACAGGACGCAATACAGACACCACAAACAGATAGACTTCCTGTTTCCCTTTAGCTCTGAGAGCACCAGGGCAACATGAAGCTCCCTCCAACCACCTGCGAAAAGCAAGAGGAAACCTCGTAAAAAATCACCCACGCGATTACCGGAGCCACAACATTTGACTCGCTTATATACCTGATAGTCGACAGGTGAACAGTACACATCTTAGAAGGCTTAGAAAGTGTACTCACTAACCACTATTGACAGCATTTTGATACTTGGTCGGATACCCAATCCAGTCTAAGTATATTAACATGTCAATCCAGCATGAGATGCAACATCCAATCAGCCATGTTTGGCGGCTTAGCTCCAAGATAAGATAAAGCTTCCAGCAAAACCAAGTGACTTGACAGACTTACTGTGGGTCTATGTAAGGATCCTTATCGCCTAATCGTCTCTGATCATTTTCTTTGTTAAACTCTCTTTCTTCCTCCACGCTAAGGTTAAGACGTTTCTCTTCAAACCCAGGGTCTGTCTCCTTTCGATGAGTTGCTTTTTTCATCAGCTGACATATAACAGAAGAGAAAATATTTCAGGAAGGGTAAAGAAGCAATAAGGATCAATCAATCCCATTAACAAAAATCTCAAATTTGTCTTGGGCTTTATATAGTAGGCCTATTAAAGGTAATTTCACTGATATGTCATCAAGACCCCCGACCCAATGCCGCCTACCCTGGAAGAAATTTATGTGTAAAAAAATTATTTTTCTAGGAGTATTATCTTATCATTTTGATTATTTTTGAGTTATTGCACAGCATACAACATTAATTTCTGTGAGTATTTTGATGGCCTTTTATTGACTTAACCTAAATAATGTGTAGGAACTACTCCAGAATACATCAGGTAGGCAGGTCTGCAATGGGTGAAGAAAACCACACTTTGCTCCATATAACTTTTTGTGGGGAACTGATCAGTCCATGACTGTCAATTGGCCCTTGTTCCCTTATATTATTTAGTTTGTTTGTTTGATTGGTGTTTAACATCGTACTCAAGGGTATTTTACTTATATGACGATGGATTGTCCACTTCACTGTTCACAGCCTTATAAAAGTGGAAAATCGAAAGGAAACCTCGTAAAAACCACTCCCGCAATTGATGGAGCCACAACATGTGACTCTCCAAAAACACAAAGTTTTATTTGTTTCTTTGATTGGTGTTTAACGTTGTACTCAAGGGTATTTCACTTATATGACGGACACAAATACAGAACATCACAAACAAATCTGCTTCCTTTTACCCTTTAGCTCTGTGAACACCAGGGCAACAGAAAGCAACCTCTTTTCTTGCCTCTTACGATCGACCGAGGAAACCGAGGGAGTATTCTGCAGGGCCATGGCCCACCCGCTCTCTCATGGGGCCCAAAAACACAAAGAGATAAAAACATTTTAGTGAAGCTTTAAACCGGATAAAATTGAATACTTTCATAGCATGAACACATCATGTTGAAGGTTTTCGCTTATTATCACTGATAAAAACTTTTGAATTCTGCGACATAACAGCAGTTAATTTAGCATCAGTATATGTTCAGCTATTAAAATGTATTTCATTACCTCCTTGGCGTGCCTAAGTCCTCTCTCCCAGGCTGATTCTGTAGGCTGCGGCTCAGGCAAAGGGGCAATGAATTCAGTCTCTGGACCACGCTGAAAACATTATTAGAAACATGTAGGAAACAAAAATTAGCCACCTTTCATTACAGGATTATGAGGATGCCATTTTCTTGGTGTGTGTATTTTCTCATGGCATGACAAATGACAGGGTTGTTTTTTCTCACACTATACACACAACTTATTCCCTTCAGAGCCATACAAACCCTGTACTAGTGAAGTCAAAATTAGGTCAAAACTTGCTGGAATGTTCTGCAAGTTTGTTTTTTCATTGGGATTTTAAATCGTATTCAAGGGTATTACACTTATATGACATCAGTTGTCTATTTCAGGCTTGCTTACAAATTCGAACCTATGAGTGGTACATCGATTTGTCGTACTGAAGGGTATTTCACTTATACGACGACTGATTGTCAACTTCACACAGCCTTATTACGGTTGAAAACCGAGAGGAAACCTCGTACAAACCACCCCCGCGATTGCCTGAGCCACAACATGTGACTCGCTCATATACCTGATGGTCGAAAGACGGACTACAACCTGTGAATGGTAAATCGAAGCATGTTCAGTTCAGGAAGTGCACTCCATACCACTGAGCCACGGCCCAGGCCGAGTGGTACATTGAACTTAGACTAGCAGGCAAGTCCTGCAAGTTCTGTTTAAAGTGCCAAAGATATAAGTACACCTTTAATTACGAATAAAATAAAGCTAATAGAACAGGTTACACTCACCTCTCCATGGCCCCAGTTTCCAGGCCCCATAGGACCCCTCATCCCAGGGCCTGTGTTGTTAAAACCAGGACGTTCTATTAATCTGTAATTGCCTGTGAACAGAAATACCAAAATAGTTAAATTCCCAAAACAAAATATATAGCTGTCTGATTAACAAATAAATACGGACCCAGACTGTACAAAAATAATTATTATAGGTCAACAGCACACACAAAAAATAGTACATGTTTTTAATACTGTTTCCAAAGAACTGATTTATTTGCATCCTCTCTCCTTACCATTAAAGCAGAGGTCTGGGTTGGATTATCTCTTGTATAATTTAAAACCATTTGACATACTGAAAATGGAGTCAAATCATCATTTGCTCGTGTTTTTTTTATAGTTTTTAAGGACAAATATATTCTTTTCAACTGCTACTGATAACTGCCACGTTGCCATGACGTAACATGGCTTACACCCATGCGGCATCTGACTGTAAAACCCATAGGCTGAAAGACTTTAACAGGGTTTTGTCAAGTGGTGTGAATAGAGGGTACTGTCCCGAGAAAGGGATTTGATTGGTCAATTTTGGTAGACCTTTTCTGTTTACGGTTTAATTTGCAAAGACATGGCCACTTGAGGGATTTTATCAAGGTTTTTTTTACACTAGATATTTTAAAACTAGATCGTTTGATTGGGTTTGACATTGTACTCAAGGGTATTTCACTTATAGCACAATGGATTGTCCACTTCACACTGTTCTATGCCTAATTACAGTGAAAAACCATGATTGTTTTGTTTGTTTGTTTGATTGGTGTTTAACGTCATACTCAAGGGTATTTCACTTATATGACGACACAAATACAGAACATAACAAACAAATCTGCTACCCTTTAGCTCTGTGAACAGCAGGGAAACAGAAAGCAACCTCTTTTCTCGCCTCTTACGATTCACCAAGGAAGCCGAGTATTCGGCAGGGCAATAGCCCACCCGCTCCCTCTTGGGGCTGAAAAACAATGAGGAGACCTTATAAAAACCACCCCCATGATTGATGGAGCCACATTGTGTCTCACTTATATACCTGATGGGATGCAGTTGCAGGCCTGTAAGACTATAATATGAAATGGCATAAGGAAACACAAGGAGAAATGTCTTCTTTTGATGTATAAACATTTTATTGAAGCCCAGACATTCACATTAAAATTTAAATTTTGACAATCACAATCAGATACCTTCTTACCTTTATCATTTACTCCCGGGTGAAGAAAACGACAGTTGTTTCCCCAAGTACATTTCCCATTGAGGTAGAAGCGGCAGATTGGTTTTACAAACGGTTTTCTGTTCCCTGGTTCACGGATTTCACCTTCTTCACAGTCATCATCCTACAATGGAAAAACAATCGTAACGATAGAATCACACTTGATGAATCGAGGATCAAAAAAAAAAAAAATCAAATCGTGACAGCTCTACTGTAAAATGAAAATGATTACCCCAAGTTCAACGTTATATTTTTGATTCGTCAACAATAATGTGTCCATAGGACATATAACTCTTGCCATGTAATCTGCAATATTCTGCATAATTCCCTCTATTTCCCCTACAAGTTCATTCTTCCTAGATTCTATTATGAACAGATGGTTAAAAAGATGGCAACTCTCCATTCCAGTTCTCAAAGATCAGTATTCAACACATAGCAACAGAGTTTGAATGAGGTACCCAGAAGCACCCCTGGAAAAAATGTAAAATTTCTCATGACCACTAATTTTCAGGTTAAAAAATTATTTTACATACGACATGTGCTACAGGTTTAACTTTTTTGCAATAAATTCATTTTTTTTTTTGGTTCAACATTGGTATCGGAGTGGCTTTTCTAAAAAAACTATAATTACAAATTATATTTATTTATTTTTTTAATTTCTCACCAGACATAGGATTTCACATGACCCTGGGGGGTCGATGATTTTCCAGGGTTGCCCAGAAGTGAAGGAGAAGAGATTAAGATTTACATTCTATATAATAATGAACCTCTCAAATATGGACACTTCAGAAAGACGATGTACCCCCCCCCCGTGGGAAGGCATATTTTCCTGTCCGAATAGTCGGAGGAAATACGGTACATGTATATACTTACATCATCCAGTTCTCCCTCGTCAGACTTTTCACCAGCTTCAACCTGAAACAGAATAGATATCTAAATGGTCACAATCACACTAAAAATCCCCAATCATGGTGTTAGCTAAAGACCCGTCCACCTGTCATTTTAGATGAGCTTTGTTTGTTTGTTTGATTGATTGTTTGATTGATTGATATTTAATGTCGTACACAAATACAGGACATCACAAACAAATCTGCTTCCCGTTACCTTTTAGCTCTGTAAACACCAGGGCAACAGAAAGCAACCTCTTTTCTCGCCTCTTACGATCGACCAAGGAAGCCGAGGGAGTATTCTGCAGGGCCATGGCCCACCCGCTCCCTCACAGGGCTAAATTTCAATGAGGCTTGTGGTGTTCACTTATTGTCAGAATGTTGCCCTAACTGATTACAATCATTGCTGAGATATCAGTGTGCCAGTAACCTCACAACACCAACGCTTTCATTTGTCCGTGTAGAATTTCCAGTGGGTACTTAACTTTTTTCTTTGTGTATATTAACATATGGTCTGCCTGATCAGTCATTTGCAGACCTGTCATTATAGTATTAAAACTAACCACAAAATTACACATCGATATCTGTTTCTATTAATTTTTATTGACTTTCTGTAACCAGAAGGTATTTTTCTTTGCAATTATACTGTATATGTATTAATACATGTATGTTTCAACACTTTTTTATTATTGAGGATTATTGTAAATAAAAAATGTAGAGTTCCAAAAATTATGAACTGGATCTTGACGTAATTTAGCCCTATGTCCTATTACTGATTATGTTATCAGACAACAAAGGAGCAAAATTTGTTTTACCATCAAAGGACTCACTAAAACTTTGATATGTAAAATCTGAATTGTTGTTGTGCACACCAGATGTCAGTTGCCTCAACCCATTTCTGATAGGTTTCACACTCCATGCTTCTCTGGAACACAAAATACAGATAAACATTAATAATAATAATAATAACGTTATTTAATGAAAAAAAATTACTGTCAAATTAAAAAAATTGCTAATTACATTACATTAGAAAACATTGTTCAATTCTTATGTGTTTGTTTGATTGGGGCTATACAAAGACAGATAGGCTCAAAGACGCCCTTTTTTGGAGAGCAACAGGGGAATAAGTTTCTTCTCAACCCACCCCTGTTTGATTAACCACAGTTAAGGTTTCTTCAGTCATTTACTGATGAGATGGTCCAATGACAATAAAAACACAAAAAAGATGACAAGAAAATGCAACAACAGATCCTTATCCTGTTACCCCTTAGCTCGGAGAGCATCTTTTTTCAATTTATTTATTTATTAAGATTTGGTATTACAATCAGGAAGGGTGTGAAACACCTTTATAATGTGAACCTTATAGCATCAAAGCAGTTCCTTTCCAACCGAAAGTTCTACTTATCAGACATCAATTTTGATTAAAAAAAAAGATTACAGTGGCTGATCACACATTGGTGTTATTAGAAAACCTCTGGTATAAACACAGCAAAGGAGCTGACTAAAAATAAGTAACAAAAGTAATGCTATGAATGAATCTCCCTCTTACATCTAGCCAAACAGACGAAAAGAGAAAATTAGAACATATATTTCAATAAAATAAAGAAATAAATGAGTTAAAAGAACGGAATATTGCCAGACTGACGCCTGTAACAAAAACTCTAGACCAGAACATTTCAAAAGTAAAACCCATTTACAATGTAGAATCATATTAATGAATAACATTCTTATTTTAAATTTCACTTTTATTGTTAACTTT
Source organism: Mopalia ciliata (assembly GCA_034783835.1). NCBI lineage: Eukaryota > Metazoa > Mollusca > Polyplacophora > Chitonida > Mopaliidae > Mopalia > Mopalia ciliata. The sequence goes on from JAVFBW010136116.1 coordinate 6,348, forward strand.
TACTATAAAAATGTAATACTTACATTGTTAAATAAACATTCCTAAAAGTTTTTTTGATAAAACACTGCATACTTTAAAAATAAAACATTCACATACATGACATCCCATCACATTCACTTTTGTTTATTACTTTTAATGTACATTGAAAAATGTCCCTTTTTCTTAAAATACTTAGGTTTAGTTAATGTAAAAAAACAAAAAACAAAAAAACACACATTACAAACTTTTAATACAAAAATGCATGGCTTACAGCCAAAATAAAATAAAATTGAATAACACACAATACATTATTTTTACTTTAAATAAAAAAAATGAATACAAATAAACTGATTTTTGTATAGTTTTTGTTTAATTTACAGTTTCTAACTCACCTGTCATTACAAATTGGCTTTGGATGGGTTTTTGAGTCTGTATGATGAGAAAGATTAATCTGGCACCTCTTTAGAGGGGTACTTGTTAAAACTATTGAACGTCTCTTCACAGACCAGGAATTATGACTTCTCTGAAACAGTGGAAAAATTAAAACAACAAAACTTGAGAGGCTCTTTTAAAAACTACCAATGTACTCATATAGCTTAAAATGTATTCTTATATATAAGGAATTCAGGGTGTTATGACTCCAGGCATAGAGATTTCAGTAATAGTCAAAATGTTTTTAGTTTCAAGTATTTTGAATCCTGTCACTGCTGTGAAAATATTTTTCATTACCAAATGCAGTCATGATGTGATTAATTTTATGAGCATGTTATTAAGCAGTTCACCATCCAATTTTTAACATAAATATGTCTTATGCCCAACATCTTAACAGTTCAAAGGAAAGTGTTTCATAAGTGTTCATGAAAAATCTAATAATCCATCTACTTACCATGGGTACAGAATGCATGTAAGAGTTGTTCCCACATAAGTGTCTGGAATTTTGAGTACCTTTAGCATGTCTCATCAAATCATTATCAAACTCAGAGAGGCATGTGACATCAGAACAAAAGCTGGCATTTAAATCGGACATTGCATTACAAGATTGCATGGATTTTGGTCTCTGTACAGGAGGTCGACCACAGGTACTGGATTGTGACTGTCTGGTGTCTGCATCTACACTCTTTTTCCTGCCAATATCTGAATTCGACGGATTTGTTGGTGTCCTTTCTTCTTGGTACTGATCTCCCTGCAATTTCCGAGACACATTAGATTTTTTAGAATTTGAGTTTGTCAATAACTTTGGGCTGTTCTTATGCTGTTTAATCCAGCTAGAATTTCCAGTAATCTTGATATTTGATCTTTTAGATATTGAGGACGAAGCTCTTGATCTGGCAGCTCTACTAGAAGGCAGTTCAGGCTTTGTAAACACTTCTTTTTTCTGTGCGCTTTGATAAGGCTCTGTAGCACCACTTAAATTTACTTCCAAAGCATCCATTATCTGAGACTTTTCTGAATTCTGGTCGTATAAACTGTTGAAGTGTAGTTCTTGGTTACCATTATCCTCCGTGCTTTCCACACTACTCTGTGAACAAAAAACAAAGCTAAAACTATTAAATCAGGTAAGTTTTGTGTCTTTTGTTTACCGTTATACCTTTCAATGGTTTAAATTTCTCATTGTCAACATTTATTTTAGTTGACTTGGTTTTAGCAGGTTTAATTCATTAAGGCCACAGCATACCTATACAGTATTAGTCAAATTAGAAAAACAAATTGATGAACATATTGTGTTCTAAATAAACTAGAAGGGATAAGTATATTCATAAGTCTTAGTTGTTTAGGGAAACATAAACATCAGGGTTGCTCAAAACCTAAGGTTGGTCGCTAATAGCAGATTAAACCACAATCTAGGATTAGAGAAAGGCCTTCGGCATGGAGTGACATCATCTAATCTATTTGCCATATTAAAAAAAAATGGGGAGCTACTTCTCATGAATTTGAAAGAAAACAAAAAATTGTTTCCCAAAAAGCATGGGTAATCCCATTTTCTCATTGAAAATTGAATACACTGCCATTAAATAAGTGAAGTAACCTACACAAGGCCTAAAATAACAAGTACATGTATACATTTTTATTCATATATTTTGGATTTGTTGTCTATGTTACTAAAATGTCCAACACTAAACCATAAAAAAGAAAAAAAAGAGAAATTATGAATGTTTAACATGAAACAATACCAAACCTGGCTGGACATCGACACTGTTGCTTGTCTTTCTTGTTTCTCTAGTTCTTCTCTCAAAGCTTCTGCTTCATCATCTTTATGTTTCTGTTTTGCCACCTGTTCACGAAGCGAAACTGCCTCTTTCTCCAGCACTTCACACCGCACTTGTTCCTGACAGTGAAATTATTATCAAAACTCAAACTAACATATTATTAAATACTAAATAATTGTTTGTTTGTTTGATAGGTGTTTAACATCGTACTCAAGGGTATTTCACTTATATGACACAAATACAGAACATCACAAACAAATGTGCTTTCTGTTACCCTTTAGCTCTGCGAACACCAGGGCAACAGAAAGCAACCTCTTTTCTCGCCTCTTACAATCGACCAAGGAAGCCGGGGGAGTATTCTGCAGGGCCATGGCCCACCCGCTCCCTCATGGGACTGAATACTAAATAAAGGTACATGGAGAAACTGACAACACTGAGATTTGAATGAAGGTCATTTGTCATTCAAGGAACTAGAAAAGATTTCTCAAATGCTTAAATCACGATAACTATAAATTAAGTTTAGTACTGTACAGTTTGGAGCAAGAAGTGCACACTTTTTAAACTAAAAGTTTGTCAACAAAAATGTTTATTTGATGTTAATTTGTTTGATTGGAGTTTTACATCATACTGAAGCCAGGACAACTGCATCTGGTACCAAATTGCAAACATAAAAAGAACTTTCCAAGACCAATTAGCCTTTAGCGTTTTCTGAACTTTCTGTTACAAAATTGTTTTAACAAATACTAAACACACCTGCAAAACTGATCGAACGAAAGTAAACTTGAACTATAAAAAGATGTTTAAAAAAAACCCAACACATTTCAGATACCTTTGTTAATTTCTTTATAAGGTGGTCTTTGTCATTTTGTAGGCCTTTGACTTTAGCGTCAGTTGCTTGGATTCGAGTATTTTTCTTTGATACTTCTTTAGTTTGTTTGCTATTCTCTTTGGAAATATCTGAATGATTTTCATGGATACTTTCGGGAACTATAGACTCTTGATCAGAGCTTGAGGAATCAATAGCTTCTGTTGTCTGTTCTTCCTGCCTCTTTTTGGCCATTTTTTCCTTTAAAAGTACTGATTCTTTCTCCAAAGCTGAACACCTGGCTTGCTCCTGTATTGAAAATGCATGGTGCAATTTTGATATCATGGTGATATATTAAACAAAAAGTGAAAACTAACCCTTTGATTAGAACAATTTAATTACAAGTAAAGGTCATAATTGCTAGAAATATACCACATAACCAGTCAAATTAATTATAAGCTGTTTGACTGAGGTTCAAAGTCCAACTCAAAGATATCAGCTTATACATGTAAACCCTTTGACATATACCATGAATTCTTTGTTATTGTTTCCTTAAGAAAAGGCAGCACTTCAAGAATATGGCACAGCAAAAGGTTGTGTCTAAATGATTAAGACTTTACACAGCGCCATGTCAGCCAGTATTGGCAATTACAGAAAATGCCACCTCTACCATGGTTTTGGTCCACACTGTGCAATAAAACATTTGACCTTGTTCATTTATATAGGTATATCTCTGTCAACCTCTCCTCTATCTAGTCAATTTACACCTGATGGCATATTTATCCAAACGTGTTCTATTACAAAACAAGATTGTTTTTGTTTGTTTGTTTGATTGGTGTTTAACGTCGTACTCAAGGGTATTTCACTTATATGATGACGGACACAAATACAGAACATAACCAAAAAATCTGCTTCCCGTTAACCTTTGGCTCTGTGAACACCAGGGCAACAGAAAGCACCCTCTTTTCTTGCCTCTTACGATCGACCAAGGAAGACGAGGAAGTATTCTGCAGGGCCATGGCCCACCCGCTTCCTCACGGGTTTCGCTTATAGGACGACATATTCAGGTTCAGTTTAGGAAGCGCACTCGCTGCCACTTAGCCACAGCCCTGGATTATTTTAAACGTAGAGACAAGGTAAAGTCTAAGGCTAAATCACACTACAACCAATACAGATCATTCTGCTTCTTCACCGAGTCAATCTCAACTGGGAAATTAAATTTGACAGAGCCCCTTTTCTTGTTTGTTTGTATGTTTTGATTGGGGGTAAACAGCATACTCAAGGGTATTTAACTTATATGATGATGGATTGTCCACTTCACACTGTTCCTTGCCTATTTATGTTGGAAAACTGAGAAGAAATCTTGTAAAAACCAACCATGGATCGTATGACTCTGTTATATACCTTTTAGAGGACATGTGGACTTGATCCTGTGAACAGTACATAGGAGTAGGATTAGTAAGTGCACATTCCCTAACACCACCTCCCCACACACTCTTAAGTCTTTGAGGAAATAATCCATTTTTTTTACAATATTCAGTGCCTTTAGCTCACCCTAAAAAATAATGGAGAGCTCATGTCAATTGTGTATTATCCTATCCATTCTTGTGGTAAACCATTATTAATTTCTCAAAAAAAGCTAAATATTTGACTTACCTTGATAAACTCAGGTAGTTCAATCTCAGACTCGGACTCAAACCTGCCCTGTATTTCACATTGAATGTCTATGTCTAAATACATGGGGTTGATCCACTGGTAAAATAACTGTTCCTGTAAAAATTTCACAAATATTCAGCTCATTAAAATGTTTGTTTGTTTGTTTGTTTGATTGGGGTTTAACGTCAATCAAACAAAATAGCGTGACAGCCCAATGGGTGAAGGAAACCACCCTCGACACCACTGGCATCAAACAAAGACAGGACTGGACAAATACAGGGCGACAACAACAGGACGCAATACAGGCACTACAAACAGATCGGCTTTCTGTTCCCCTTTAGCTCTGAGGGCACCAGGGCAACATGAAGTTCCCTTCAACCACCCACTGTTTGCCATTGGTATTCAGTGCATTTTAAATGGCAAATAACATTTCATAAGAGTTAACATTTATCAAAACAGAACAGAATAAAAATAACTACATTATACAAGACCCTTTCTACACAAGACTCTTTCTATAAATCTTGAGTACCTATCCCAATCCATGTGAGCTTTGACGATGTGACAATTTTTTCCCAAAACTGCACTGCCCAACATTGATTATGCAACTGAGAAAATCAAAAACCCGTCTATGATTTTGATTAAACAGTTCCAATATTTTATGAGCTGGACTGTGCTTTCTGAAAGGATACAGCTGTTAAATTGGGAGGGAATTGTCAGCTTTATACGGTCTTTATTCATGTTTTGTTCAGAAATAGTTCACACTTGAACAACAAACAAGATTGCGCAAATGGCACGTGCGAGCGAGAAAAGAACTAATTTCATGGCTAGATTCAGTGACTTTTGGGGCATATCTACAGACAAGAGGAGTTTTATTTTTGCCTTGATGTGTTTTCAAAATCTGACATTACATTTTAGAAAAACATAAGCCAGTTTTCAAATGTTAGTGATGCGCACAAATAATTTTAAGATGGATTTATGTTTTTATTTAGACTTTTGACTTTATTTGAAATTTTGTCTGTGATGTCCAAACACACGTTTCTTTTTAATCTTGATTTTTTAAAAAGTTTTGTATAAAACATGCCGCAACAATGATTTAAACCGGAGCCCTGACGATGACAAGCAAAGTTAAGTGTGAGTTATGTCCCCTTTCGGCTTTGGTATGGTGGCTGTCTACGCCTTCATCACCTAGGTTTTTCAGAAACTGTGAATAATGTGATTGTTTCATTGGTGTATATGCCATGCTTAAGAGTTTTTCATTAACATGATAATGGCGTATTTCATCAATAATTGACACTAGCACAACCAAGCCTTTCCATATTGGAACGTTAATGTTCCTCCAGTGCAGATGCTAGCATAAATTCTTACTTATTTAGTATGTAGATAGATTGAAATCAAAACTCGTAAGTTTTTCACTTATATCATGACTTATAAACTCCCTCCAACCACCTGCAGTATCATATATGTAGATAGAAAATACAGCATCAGCAGTACACAATAGGGTTTAATTGACATACACACACACACACGTACAGACAGATTATGTTACTTACATCAACTGTAAGGAAAGGCTCAAAGGGTGACAGTGTTTCGACATATGGTTTGGGACGATCAATATTTGGCCCATGGAACCAGCCGCTGACAGCTAAACGAGACTTGTCCCCTTTAACAATTTCACTCACCTGAGGAAATAAACACCAAAATTCAGGGATTGATGTACATGTGTAGAGGCCAAGATGGCAGGGCCATTTTGACAGCCTTTAATCACCTTACAATAAAGTACACCAAATAATTATGTTAGTATCTTATAGTCAAACTTCTAATCTTTGAATAAGGTAGATAAAATGTTAAGCAACATGATGATCATGTATTTCAGATGATGATTGAACTCTAAGCTCGTATCTGATACACTCTGGATTTACTGGTTACATTAAGTCATTCTAATTAAATATCAACATGAAATCAACAGTTGTCGCATGTAACCGGCTCTGTGACAATTTGTTTTCTTCCTTGTGCCTCACCCTCCTTATACAAAACTCACATTTCCTGAATGACCTCCTGTAGTCCCATGCATAACCCACCTTGTGTCCATGTGTAACCTCCCCTGTGTCTATGTGTAACCTCCCCTGTGTCTATATGTAACCTCCCCTGTGAGTAGTATAACCGATGGGGGCGTCAGCGCAGTTTTTTTCTGAGGCCCTCCTGAGACCCTCCCCCGAGCCCTGGGCGGCTCCCAGTGGTAGTTCCAGTTGCCTTCTTGTATATATCAAGCAGATAGCACTCTACGTACACAAGCTTCGCCAATTATTTATGCGCAAGGGGCGT
>JAVFBW010136127.1:0-13316 GCA_034783835.1 Mopalia ciliata
ATCGAGATACGGGTGTATCGTGATTGAATATCGAGATACGTATCGTATCGTGAGATTTCTCAAGATACTCAGGCCTACTTCTAACTAGCAGCAGCAATGGTAAATGCTGCATAAAAGCTGTCGTAAATTCCCACGGACTCACAGTTGTAACAGCCGATTGGCACTGAATGACAGAGTTTGACTCAAGGGGACTGTTTCCTACTATGTTTCTCTTTTAATAAAGACAAAAGTCACAAAACAAGATAAGGAAACCATTTAAAGTAGAATGAACCACATTTTTATCTTTATATGAGACCATATTTTTAGATGATGAGCGCTGGTTGGCAAGCATTGTGTCAACATCATGTACCATTTCTGACGGTTTTTATTTTTTTTATTTTTTTGTTTTTTGTTGAGCATTTAATATCAATCTGCCTATAAGTGGGTGCAAGCAACATGCAGTTTCTCTATATTATAGACAAAAACAATACTATTGGGGGACACTAGTAGTGTAAAATGCCACTTGATCAGTGAGATACAATGCTTTCCTATAGAATTATATATTTCTAAACAGGTCTTAATCCCTAGTTGTTATGGGTAACTGAACTGACAGGCATCTTGAGCAGGGGCTTAGCCAGAAATCAAAACTAGGTCGTCCAAAATGGTCATGTTGCTTCACTTTTCAAATAACTGGGTGTCCACTTTTGACAGTTTTCCTATCTCTTGCATGTTAAGGTCACTTAAAACAGGGTGTCCAAATGAGGCAATTGTTCACTTCAGGGTGTCCATTTGGACGGGTGGACCGGTGTCTACCTAACCCCTTGATCTTGAGAAAGTAATGAAGATGTACATGGTACAGAAAATATGTGATTAATATGGAACTGCTAGGAAATATTCAACATGTGTTCAGAATAATAAACCAGTCCACAAATGGGGAATTTAAAAAAATAGATATCTGTCACTGGTGAGTATGTCAGCTCAGGAGAATCAGATTTACAAGTTGCCCGATACAGGAATAAGTCTTTCGCAGCTACATGTACAGTTTGGTCTTTGGTCAGCTACAATGGACCTCTGAGGAGAGGAGTGGACATTAATACATGTACATGTACAAGACATCGGGACAGAAGGTAAATATTAACACACAGATCCATATACAATATACATGTGATTGTTTGTTTGTTTGATTGGGGTTTAACATCATCCTCAAAGGTATTCCACTTATATGATGACGGATTGTCCAATTCACATGGTACACAGCTTTATTAAGGTGGAAAACCGAGAAGAAAACTCGTAAAAACCACCCCCATGATTGTTGGAGCCACAAAATGTGACTCGCTCATATACCTGACGGTCGACAGGCGGACTCAATCCTGTGAACGATACAGCGAAGCAGGTTCAGTGTAGTAAGCGTACTCGCTACCACTAAGTCATGGCCGCTGGCCAATGTACATGTGAAGACACAGGTTAAAAGTAAGCCTGACTCCAAATTGGTATTATACATGGGAAGATGCAAATACATGTACTAACCCTTGAGTCTGTTTTGTAACGCTAATGGCAGTTATGTACATGTATGTGTTAAAGGGAAAGACAGCTGATTTCCAACCTAAACTTATTATTTGTAATGCATATTTTCAAAGACAACGTTCTGTATTGCACTTGCAATCAAACTAGTATAGCTACTAATTAGTTCCTTTCAAAAGCAAAACTAACATCATTGTTCAAATACACACTAGCTATATCATTTAGTCATGCAGGGGCTTAGCCAGAACTCAAAACTAGGTCGTCCAAAATGGTAATTTTGCTTCACTTTTTAAATAACTGGGTGTCCACTTTGACAGTTTTCCTATCTCTTGCATGTTAAAAATTATTTAAACGGTGTGTCCAAATGAGGCAATTGTTCACTTCAGGGTGTCCATTTGGACGAGTGGACGGGTGTCTGCCTAAGCCCTTGTAGTCATGGCTACATGTATCTCCATACTGCATGCACTGGTTTGTTTGTTTGATTTGTGTTTAACGTCGTACTCAAGGGAATTTCACTTATATGAAGATGGATTGTCCACTTCATACTGTACACAGCCATATTACGGTGGAAAACCAGAAGGAAACCTCGTAAAAACCACCACCGCGATGGCCGGAGCCACAACATGTGACTCGCTCATATACCTGATGGTCGAAAGGCGGACTCGAACCTGTGAACGGTAAATCAAAGCATGTTCAGTTTAGGAAACGCACTCGCTACCACTGAGCCACGGAATCGTTGAAGTAAAGTGATACTGTATCATCAAAAACCAACCAAAACCCTGTAGAGCAGCAAGATAACCGTTGCACATGTGTATGATATCCTATTCTATAATAAAATGACAGCTATTGCCAAGATGGCTGGAGTAAGCATTTGCCTGCATGGTGTTTATCGCACTTTCCAAGGTGCTGACAAATTCTGCAATAAGAATAAACATTTAACCTTTCAATAGCATGGATTTCATAAACAAGATGCTAAATTTCATATACATGTAAACCCAACAAAGTCAGACAATTTAAGAAATAACAGCATAGGATTTTTATTAATAAAATCAGTTGACTTTTATCTAGGTCAACCTTTCTCTGAACTTGTTATCTTGGAAAATCCTATATCTACTGGTACAGGTTTAACCATAACAGTGTCCAGCCAGTATTAGGAAGCATACCTGAAATACAGTAAGTAATATTGGAGTGTGATCTACACCTGGAAAATGTAGGTAAACCAGAGACAATGGCTGACACAACCTAATTCTGAGTTTATATTCACAGGAACACGAAAGACAAACAAAGCATAAGGTCTGGAACATACCTTCAGCATTCTCTGTTTTATCTGACAGCTAAGGTAACTTGAACTTTCAGGTGTGCCCAGTCAGGCCAAACAAGAAGAGAATAACAATGATGTCACCAATAGCTGGTAGTGGACTCTCTTTCCCTCTCTCTCTATCTATCTATCTAAAAGACACCAAGCCTTCTAAGGTAAGGTATGTACATGTACAACTGCCAACAGTAAATCATAGGGTAGACTGGATGGAGTGTATGGACACAGACACAGGTGCCTCAACACAGTGGGTGGGTGACCAGACTTTACAACCTCATACAAGTATATCAAATACATCTAACACCAGGTACCCAAGGTACCCCAGGGATCAGCTTTCAGCACTAGACAAAGCACACTGAAATTAAGACAACTAAAAGAAGCAATCATACAGAAAGGTAGCCGAATACCTTGACTTCACCTCTAACCAGGAGACAATGACACCTGAAACTAACACAGACTGTTGAAAACTGTGTCGCTTAGGAACCAGGAATAAAGACAGGTGATAAGAAAGACTTTTGTATTCACAGGCCTTTTAAATACCATTTCCAGAAACACTTCATTGTTTTCAGATCTATTATCTGATCCCCCCTCTCTTAATTCCATTTAGCTGCAAAAATGACGATCTGAAAACAAAACATGCCATACATGGGGGGTGGGGAGACGATAATGAGACCATAGTTATTAGCAACTCTTAAAATCAATAAGAAAATCTTAATATAAAGATGAATGGAGATACATGTCAATAAAAGAAATTGACATTGACAACAAAAATGGATAGGAACAGCATCAACATTGCTTGGCTACCTATAAACAAAACCTTATTTTTAAGACAAATTGAGATAAACATTTCATTATTAAACCGTCATTAGATTGATTGACTGGTGTTTTATGCCGTGCTTGAGGGTATTATTTCACTGATAGGACGGCAGTGTATTACAGCTTTCTACCCTTAGCCAGAGTTGAGGAACAAAAAAAAAAAGGCACATTTGTTCTATTACTTTAGATGAATTATAAAATAAGGATTCTACATATTGTGGAGTTGTTGTTGTTCTTTTACACTAATCCTGTTTTTTTTTTTTTTGATAGATCAAATTACATTGTCATTTTTATGGGAGAAGGAAACAGGCCATGCCAACCATTCACATAAAGAACAAACATGCCTAGATTACCCAGAAGACATTACAATGAAGCCAACAGCAATAAATCTAGGATTAGTACAAAAAGCCACAAATTGTGCTTTGCAATTAAAGTGCTTTGGAATTTGTGTCCGAGCAAAAAGCATCAAATAGTATAAAGCTACTACGAAGACACACTTTAGTCATTAAGTTTTATTAGTTTACTGGCACGCTGTCTTTAAGTTTATTTGACTCAAGTGCACTTAAAAGGTTAATCATATCATTAATGATTTAAGGTTTAATCATTAAACTGCCATTTGAGAAATGTTGAAATCGATTTGTTTGTTTGAATGATTGGGGTTTAACACCATACTTAAGGTTATTTCACTCATATGGTGGAGCACCAGCCTAATGGGCGAAGCAAACCACACTTGACACCACCGGCAATAGACAAGAGAGGACAATTAGAGGAGGCAATAAAAATACACCCAAAACAGATTGACAGAGAGAACCAGCAAACTCCCTGCCTCCTTACTGTCAGCTATTGATGTCTGTGTTTGATTGAGGTTTAATAGTGTACTTAAGGTTTTTTCACTCACACGACAACTTGGCAGCCCAGTGGGTGAAGGAGACCACCATTGACTGAAAGACAGGACTCCATACAAAGACCTCAACAACTCTGAGAACACCAGTATGCTAGCTTCCTTACTAACAGCTACTGATGTTTGATTTGGGTTAAATGTCGTACTTAAGGTTATTTCACTCACATGAAGGGTTGCCAGCCCAATGGGTAAACCATTATCTCACCAAAAAATCACAGGACAAATACAATATAATCAAAAGATGCAATACAGAGACACCACAAACAGAATTGTTTAATTGATTGTATGCTCCAATGGAGTTTAAATGTTGTACTTAGGGTTATTCCACCCACATGACAGCATCGTGCCAGCCCAATGGGGACAGGAAACCAACATTAATCCAACAGGCAATAATCAAAGACGAGTCAAGGACAATCACATGACACAACAGCAAGATTTGCTTAATATTGCACCCTATCTCTGAAAGGCGCAGATCCTCCCTGCATACCATCAGATATTGGAATAGATTGTTTTGTTTGTTTGATTGGTATTTAACATCGTACTCAAGGGTATTTAACTTATATGACAACGGTCACAAATACCGAACATCACAAACAAATCTGCTTCCTGTTACCCTTTAGCTCTGCGAACACCAGAAAGCAGCCCCTTTTCTCGCCTTACGATCGACCGAGGAAGCCGAGGGAGTATTCTGCAGGGCCATGGCCCACCCGCTCCCTCACAAGGCGCTATTGGAAGAGAAGTGTATTTCTCACATGTTTGTTAGACCATATCTTAATTACCTGTAACATGGGCTTTGGCAAACAGCCATCCAAATGTACACCCGAAGCGAACAATTGCCTCATTTGGACACCCAGAAACAGCTATAGGAAAATTGGACACCCAGTTATTTGAAAAGTGAAGCAAAATTTTGGACATCATACTTTTGATTTCTGGTTAAGCCCCTGATCTGTAAGATGATATTAGGACACAGGTGGCACTAATGGTTCTATTGGATTGTTTTTCATATAAACACAGTTTACATGATTACTCAGGATGTGTCTGCATCTAATGTATAAAGAACTTGCATAGCCAGATCGTTTACTCTATTCAAGCCTGGAGGAAATCATTGAAAATCAATTAATGCTATTTTTTGTTTGATTGGGGTGAAATATCATACTCAAGGGTATTTAACTTATATGCTGACATAAAGTTAACTTTCTAAAATCAATAGTTTTCATGGAATGCAAAATTCACAGAGATTGCTGTTCCATAAAGTCTTGTTTGTAGTACTTTGTGTAAGAAGCAAAAAGCAATCAGTTATTTGTAGTTAGACCAAACTAGACAAGAACTTAAAACAGTTGTGCTAATGTATTAAATAAGTCATACTCAAAAGGCTACTCATCACATCACTGTCTTCTACAGTATTTGAGTTTTTCTTAATAAAAAGTGAAGAAGAAAAAAGACATACTAATTTTTTTGTTTGATTGTGATTTAGGCCTAAAATTTTTTTTTGGTTTCCTCTAACCTGACCGACCCTACAAAATAGCTGGTTTTTTGTGTATTATATTGGCATATGGAGAAAAATGAGCATTGAATTATGTTTAAAATGACATCATATGATAGAGCAAGTTAGAGCTATTTTAGAATGACAAAGAATGCCTTTGATGTTGGTGACCGTTCTCTGCTTTATTGTTTGTAAACCTTGAAAAGCACTGTTTTAACCCTACATACACTACCTTAATAAATAAATGCACTTGTTTATCAAAACAAGAGTCACTTTAGGAGTTTAAATCTAAATATTGAGTGTGTATGCTATTTCTACCATTGACAGCTCAATACACAAAACAATGATTTCTGTATTTTTCTGGAACAGGTCACAAATTACAGTAGGCCATAGGAGTCAAATAACATTTGGAGCTTATTTATAAATTTTTGCAGCAAATTTGTTTTTTTACTGCATACCATCTGTGTGAGCTTATCTTGGTTTGATAATTACATACTGCCAGATAGCATGATAAATGTTCAGTAAATAAACCAGTCACAACTTTAGCACTTTGTTCTGCGGGAATGTTTACGTATTGACACATTTAGGTGGCAAATTGATATTCAGAGCTATTCAGTATTTCATAGGATATCATTATAAATCAACTGGGGATCAGCTAATATGATAAAAAATGCTATTTCATGATGAGAACAAAGCTAGTATTACAGGGCGATATAAACCTCTGGAGACTCAGGCTGACAGGGGCCATGGTTGACTGTCTGCACATCTACTCAACTACAAATGGTTTTTAAGCAAAGCAAACAAAAATGAGTGTGCGTCACTATGACAACAGGTGGTGTACACAAACACCAGTGAATTATCAATGCTGTCCTCTGGGTGTACATTGTGTACAGAAAGTATTGGACGGTTTAATTGAACAGGAAAGCTCACACAAATGTATATAGTGTATGCTAGGTAGATATCATCTGGAAGCTATTCCTCCAACCAATTTAGACTTCTGTGTATCATGGTCAAGCCTAAATACATCACTTCCTTCGATGACTCAATTGAGGAAACAAAAAAAATAGTCCACAGTTCCGTTTATGCTGGTGTGGAAGGACTAAAATAAAGGGAAGCGGGGCATGGGAACAACAAGGCACAGTACAATAAACAAACAATATGACATTGATGTAAACCAGGCCCTCAATTGTATTGCAAGTGATTGTGAATGGCTGGCCAGAAATGACTCGATTGTACTTGCACAAAGACAGGACCAAGTACATTTTCTAGATAGGCTTTTATAATAGATTGAGAGAAAGCTGTTTAAAGTCAGGCAACAATCAATAAACATGCCTGCAATACAATACCCATACAATTCTGAGAGTAAGAATTTCACCTGGAACCTGCCCAAGCTTGTTCAACTCCTTGACAGTAAGTGCAAGGATATCTCAATCCACCTATCAGTGAATCTGATTGATGGCATATTAATTATCATCTACGATAAACTACTTTCATTGACTTAATCCATGTATTCGTAGGTTGACTTCTTTTAACTGTTTGTCGGCTTGCACAATCAAGAGTGGACACTATAAAGAGAAGAGTTTTCAACCAATCGGAAACTGATCTCCTTCACCTATGTAATGAATGCTGATCTTAATAACAGCAGTGGCTAGGCAATGGGGTTTAAGTCATTTCAATAAATTTATTGTGGGCATTCATTTGATTGGTGTTAAAGGCGGTTTTCAAAGAAAGTTTCCAACATATGTATGAAAACTTTGCTTTGTCAAGCACATTTACGTCATTTATTTGTCCTCTCTTGTTTTTTGAGCTGCAACGCCAATCCAAGAATAGCAGGACAAAGGAATCTCCTGCTCTAGAGCTTAGGTGGAGGGGTGTCTCTCTTAATTTCTGATTTATCAAAAATTGAATAAAATTGGTATTTGATGCTGGACACTGTTATTCGAAAAGTGAAGTTATGACTATTTCAGACACCATACTTTTGATGTCTGGTAAGTGTATAGTAACATGTAATATACAACCAAACAGTGCTTCCCAATAATTATGCTACATGTAAATTTTTTTTCAAGTGGCAAAAATCCAGCGATGAAAATAAAAGCTTTGTATATAAGTTCCTGCAGACCGGTGCTGTGTGAAGAATGCACTGAATGGGGTCTTCCAGTGGTTAAACAATCTTACTTCTGGAGGACCAATTTATAGGTTTCCCAAATTGTTTGCAGTGTTCTTTATTTGCATTTTGCTACTCATTTGGGCATATTCTATCAGTCCGATCAGCAATGAAGTTTGCATTATAAAATAAAAAAAATATTTTTCATAAATGCCCATGTATGTATTTAGTAAAGCAGCAGCAGCAAATGCAAATGTCTCACAAAATATTAAAGAACCGAATTAAGGAACTTTAAGGTTTTGCCAGAAAAGATAACAACACAGGCCTGTTAATGGGACGATATTTCTAACAATATACATTTGTAAATTTATGCAATAGCTACTGGATGTATGGTGATACTCAATATTTATTGACTGAAGATGCATATACTTAACACCGGCCAATCAAACGTGGATAGGTTACAACAAAAACTATACCATCTCTAGAGAATGAAACTGGGGTGCTTTAAAAGGGTAACAAAAAATCTGTTGAGAAAGCTCAATAGTGATGAGACAAACAACTACCATGCTGGAGAAAACTGAAACAAACAGGGGATTAAAATCTGAAGTGTTAATAAAGTAAATCTTGGGCATAAAATGAACCAGAAAATAGACAAAATGTGTGAGAATAAAACACGAGAGACATAAAAAGAGAGTATATAGATTGGCATGACAGACGGATTGAATTCTGAACAATACCTGATCAGTCATCATCTGTAATGTTGGAGGTCTCTGTTGAAAGGAGGGAAGAAAGAGTCAATCATATATTCAATGTCATTTGTAAATAAGATTTGTTTGTTTGTTTGATTGGGGTTTAACGTCGTACTCAAGGGTATTTCACTTATATGACGAGGTGCCAGCCGAATGGGTGAAGGAAACCACCCTCGACACCACTGGCAACAAACAAAGACAAGACGGGACAAATACAGGATGACAGCAACAGGATGCATTACAGACACCACAAACAGATCAGCTTCCTGTTCCCCTTTAGCTCTGAGAGCACCAGGGCAACATGAAACTCCCTCCAACTGCCTGTGGAAAACTAAGAGGAAACCTTGTAAAATTGCCAGAGCCAGAACATGTGACTCGCTCATATACCTGATGGTCGACGGGCGGACTCATTCCTGTTAAAATCAAGCTAACTGAGGATTCAGAACACTGATTATGGTCTGAAGAATTTGGGATAGGAACCGCGAAAGCTTTTTATAGAAACTGCCTAGGCTTAGCTAACAGGCCTACGAAGGTCTCAATGTGTACAATTTTCTGAACTAGAATATTTTTAAACTAAGAAAGACTAATTCCAAAATAAAAAAATACTGTTCAGATAATGTACTTTGTACATGTACTACTGACTTCAACTTGTTCACTTCCAAACATTGATCTGTATTTTTCACTATACTGAGTATTGTGTAAACTTTTGAAGGAAGTGGAGCAAAATATCAGCTGGAAATCAATCCATTAACCCATTTCCCAAATCAGGGAGAATTTATTGGTTGTTTGTTTGATTGGTGTTTAACGTTGTCTCAGGGGTATTACACTCATATGACAACGGATTGTCCACTTAAGGACTGTACCGCTAGTCAGGAGTACAATATGCGACTCTTTATCTTTTCGTGGCTTTTGCGCGTATTTCCAAAGGATGATTATAGTATCATATATATTTAGAAAGCAGAGGATTTCAAGATTCTAAATATAATGTCATATTATGATTCCTGTTAATTTATAATGACAAAAATAAAGAAAAACATCAAATAATTTTTTAAAACAGACCCTTGTTTGTAACTTTTATTTTACTTAGATGGTTTGAGATTTTTTCTCCAAACTTGCATGTCTGTGTAGACCAGTATTTAAACTAAAAACTGTCATAGGATTTTTCTAAATTCAAGTAAAAAAAGCTTTGCTAAATATCTTCAAAACGAAAATCAATATAAAAAAACTGCATGACAGTTTTCTAGATAATGGCTTCAAGATTGTGTGTGCCAAATTTCAAACACTTAGTGCAAATAGTGTACGAGAAATAAACGATTTCAATCATAAAAATCAAGAAAAATGAAAGCTGAGAAAACAGCCTAAATGTATGTAAGTGATTGAACTTTGGTTGTTTCAAGATTACTCCAATAAATTTAATTAAAAATATTTTTTTTATAAATGAATGAAAAGGCAAAATAGAGTTTAATCTATTGCATTAATTTTTTTAGTACATAATTTTAAAACAATGTCATTATACGGCAGTTTTAACTCCAAAATCTTACAGACGTCGGCATCACAGATTAGGTTCACACCTTTGTTAATGACAAACAGTATGAGTCCTGTTGGAGGCATGAGAAGTCAGTATAAATGTGTGTTCTACCAACCATAAACATTTGTTCCCCACGTCTACTGTTCGGCTCTAATACACATCCCCAACGATCATGTAATTGATCTGTTGACCTAATTGTTTTGTGGTAATAGTCAGCAGGTATTCAGTCGAGGTGAGATAATCTCGTTAGTCCCTTCCGCCCTTCGATATACATAATCTTTGAGATACGCATTTTACAATTTAAATCTGAAAAAAATTATTTTAAAATACTACATTTTTTCATCAAAATTTTTGCATTATCAAGATTAAGAAAAGATTTCAGAAAGGCAAAAAAACAAAAAAGTCAAAATTTTAACCCTGACTAGTGGAAGAGTCCTTAAGACTGTACACAGCCTTATTACAGTAGAAAACCGGAAGGAAACATCGAAAAAAACACCTCCCGGATTGCCATCTTTAAATGTATAAATGCTGAGGTCAAAGGTTAACTCCTTACATGGTTGATTGCTTGAGATTTATGCTGTAACCAAGGGTACCAGTTTAACTTATATGACAGAAGTGTGATTGGTTGATACACTGAATGCAGTTTAACCGTGTGATCAAGCGCGTTTAACTTATATGACGGCAGTGTATTCAAACAGTAACTGACAATAGCATACTGATAAATTATAAAATGTTTTATTGTTTTAATGCCCTAAGTACCAAATAAAGACAGACTTCCTAGGCTGTTAGCCAGGGGATGTCTACTGTGAAGGGAAAGAAAATAAGACATCCCAGGTAACTGATTATTGACTGGTTATTGATCTACTTGTAAAGACAGTCAGATCTGATTACCTTAGATAAATAACCTAGAGCTTAGGCTACCAGTGTACTTCCTGGTTCCAAGATAAATAATGAAGACAAATAACTAAATTTAAAACCACAGAGCTCTTGGGCCTCTACTATTTCAAATATTATTGTCATCTCAACTTTGCCACCAATTTTTGATGTGAAAGAAACAGCAAACTTTCTTTCAATTTCAGCATGGCAGCCAAATGGGGGTTCAATTCATTAATGGTGTTAAAGGCTATACTCAAGGATATTTGACTTATAGCTCAACAGGATGAGAGAACAGTTCATAACAAAAAGACATAATTATAAAACTGCACTGCTCTTTTGTAAAAAATCTGTTCTGGTCCAGGGGTTTAGACAGAAATGTTTGTTAGGGAGTCAAAACGAAGGTAAGGGGGCCATGGCTTGAGGGTGAACAAGGGCCAGGGTTGACAACAAGTTTTGACACTGTGAACTGTGCATCATATACAATGAATGAAGACACGTCACTGACTGAACCACAGCCACAATCTGAAATACAGTAAGGAACCTAATAAACATTACCCTACTCTTGACACAAAACTTCAGAAAACTGCTCGGTTTGAAAGGCGGATCCCTGGGCTGTACATTTTTGTGATTTCTGAAGCCATACACAAAAACGGTTGGCCAGGGCATGTCCCTTGAAAAGGGTGAAATTATTTCAGGGTAATAGTAAGATATAATTCCCCTGGAAAAAGACTAATAGAATTTTACTTACTGTTGTAAATGGTATATTTTATGTGTGTACTGTCCAGTCGTATATAGCTTAGAGTTCGCAAATAATGGTTTTTCTGGAAGATGTTTACCAGCTTCTGTATCGAATGGCTCGTTTACCACAACCTCAATCCCATCACCCCCTCCGGTTTCATTTTTACTAACTTCTGCCACTGAATATAACTGTGCTCGTTGGTACTGAAAAACAAAAAAATAAATAAATGGGTTTTGGTTTCTTGGTTTAGATGGGGGAAGAAAGTTCAGAAAGCACATGTCACGCTCAAGAAAGTGTTTGATTGAATGATTTGGTGTTTAAATCCGGGGGTATTTTACTTATATGACAGTGGTGTAATATAAAAGTTTTGTTTGTTTGATAAGGGTTGAATGTCTTTCAAAGTATTTCACTTTTATGACAGTGGTGTAATATAAAAGTTTTGTCTGTTTGATTAGGGTTAAATGTCTTTCAAGGGTATTTCACTTATATGACAGTGGCGTAACATACAAGTTTTGTTTTTTTGATTTGGGTTAAATGTCTTTCAATGGTATTTCACGTATATGACAGTGGTGTAACATAAAAGTTTTGTTTGTTTGATTAGGGTTGAATGTGTTACTCAAGGGTATTTCACTTATATGACGAGGGATTGTCCACTTCACACTGTTCCCTGCCATTATGATGGAAAACCGAGATGAAACCATGTAAAAACCACCCCTGTCCCATGAGACAATACTCCACCCAGTCCCATGAGGCAACACTCCACCCAGTCACCCGAGACAACACTCCACCCAGTCCCATGAGATACCACTCCATCCAGTCCCATGAGACAAAACTCCACCCAGTCACCCGAGACAACACTCCACCCAGTCCCATGAGGAAACACTCCACCCAGTCCCATGAGACAACACTCCACCCAGTCACCTGAGACAATACTCCATCCAGTCCCATGAGACAACACTCCACCCAGTCCCATGCGATAACACTCCACCCAGTCCCATGAGACAACACTCCTCTCAATCCCATGTGAGAACACTCCACCCAGTCCCATGAGACAATACTCCACCAGTCATCTGAGATACTCAACTCTGTTCCATGTGAGAGCACCCCACCCAGTCACCTGAGACAACACACTCCACCCAGTCCCATGTGACAACACTGCACCCAGTCCCATGAGATAACACTCGACCCAGTTCCATGAGACAACACTCCACCCAGTCCCATGAGACAACACTCCACCCAGTCCCATGAGACAACACTCCACCCAGTCACATGAGACAACACTCCACCCAGTCCCATGAGACAACA
>JAVFBW010136138.1:0-13316 GCA_034783835.1 Mopalia ciliata
CATTTACCTCTAATAATAATAATAATATCTCTTGTATTAAGTTTCAAGAAAATGTTTAGAAATTTATAAGTGTGAGTATATAAACCACTGTCTAAATCCCCAAAAGAGGTATGGCCAAGAACAATTTTAGTTCTTGTCAATTACCAAATTTTTTCCGTCTTCAAATGTTTTTGTTTTTGTTTTTAATATCTGATAATTCTGTATATTTACTGTTTTATTCTACTCTGTGCTTAATTGGTTTAGTACAAAACCCAGAAACATTGAGTCAACCATGAATGCCTTACATTATGTCCATGTTATGCGTATGTTTATTAAATTGGAAGTTAATCAAATGCATGTCCAGATCTCTTGTCGGGTTTTCAAACGATATTTCTGTCAAATATTATCTTTGAAGATTTTGTGGAAATTTTATAATAGTACAAATCCACTAAAAGTGGTAAAATCAACAGGAAAGCGCTGTGGTTTGCATGTTGTTTTGAATAAACTTTCTAATCGTTGCATACAATAAAAAGCTCTAATGAGAGAGATGTAAGCAGTTTGCCCAGTGCATCTGCTCAACCTGGACATCTTGTATCAATAAATGACTAAGCTTTTGCCTACAGGACAATTCAAACCTGGATAGCTTATTAACACAGTGGGCTATCCTTATCTAAACTACTCACAAAAAGTTAAGGATCACTTGCACCCAAAGCCTTAACTTTCAGAAGAAAGAAGTAAATGAGTTGAAGTTTTGCAAACATTTAATTCAGTGCCTAACATCGCCCACTTACAGCTGACCAGGAATTCATAACAATTTAGCTGGACTGAGACATGGATGACAGTTGAGAATTGATTTTATCACTCACCTGTTTTCTCATAGTGATCCTTAACATTTTGTGAGTAGTACCCATTAAATTCAGGGACGCACTTAGGCTTATGACGTACAGAGCGCAAATCCACAGTAAGCTGTAAAAAAACCAGAAAGCGCTACTGGTAGTGATTGATTGATTGATTTATCGATTAATCGATTGATTATTTGATTGATTATTTGATTGATTGAATGATTTATTGATTAATCGATTGATTATTTCGTTAATTATTTGATTGATTGATTGATTAATCAAGTGTAAACTGACACTTACACGACTGTCAGCCCAGTGGATAACATAAATCCCCCTCGACACGACTATCAACTGGCAAAGACAAGACAAGCACAGGACAGTCACAGGACGTAATACAAAGACATCAGAAATAGATGGGTATCAATTGGCAAAAAATGTTGCACTTTTACCTTCTGTCTGATTTTTTTCTTCTTCACGGCTGGTTTGTTTTAACGGTTTGTTTGAACTTTTTGATCCTATATGACAACATATCGTCCACACGTTACTCTCTCCTACTTTAATACAGATTAAACCAGAGAGGAAACCCCATAAAATAAACTGACGGGATTGCCAGAGTAACCGTTAATGGCATAATATAGCTGAGGTCGAGTGGTAGTTTGGAACGACTGAAAGGTGTATCAAAAGATAATCAGTACTTCAACGTGCTTACTTACCACTGTGCCACATCACACTTCTAATTTGTAGAAGGTCGGATGGCTAGGTGGCAATTTATTGCTGGCGATTCCATGTCGTATTATGATGGGCGTTGGTTCGATTCCTGTGCGGGTGTCAACCTGCAAAATATTCTGTTTTATAATCTGTTCAAACTTAGACAGCGTTATCCCGGATTAAGGCAAATAATGCTTTACATTTTTGTTCAACGTCGTCCTCGTGTGCCTTGTACTCGTGTAAAGTGGATGGACTGCCAGACAAGTCTGACCCCCATTTATCCCTAAGATATAATCCTTGCCAACACCAGTTTTATTGACACAGCAAGCTACTGGTCAGTTCTTTTGTTCAAAGAGGCCCTTTCTATACGCAGATTAATGCCCAAGTTAAACCACGGTCTCAAAGCCAGCAAAGACTTAGACCCATAGGGAACTGGAAAACGCCAATAATTCAGCATCATAATCAGGAAAGACAGTCTTCCTAAGGCAACTTACAACAAGGTTTGCCTAGGTACCTATTAACATTGTTGTTTTTTTGTTGTTAATATCGTGGCATTTGAACTATTAATAATAGTATGACAATTTGTTTTAATATTTTATGTCTTTTATAATTTTGCAGTCTATATATGTGTTTTTTAAATTAATTCTCTTGCTTTATTTCTAATTTCCACAAAAAAATCTTGCACATGTCACTTCTGCTGGGGATGGCAAAATAAATCCGAAATATTCAGTCAAAATTAATCTGTCATTCTTGGGAGTTGCACAACTTGTGTACTATTTTAAAATTATCAACGAAATGAATTGATTTGTGTGCATGTGTTTGCGGGATTGCATCAGTGAAACACTCTAGCACTATTTCAAGTGCCAAAGGTCATTCAGTTTATCTGTTGATTCAGAGTGCAACAGTTTTGTTGTTTGGAGAAGGTAATCGTTTCCTGTCCACACAAGGTTCAGATCTGGGTTCCCCTCAACTGAGCAGAAATCAAAAGGCCTTTCTGTGTCATCTCACCGATCCGATGTACCGAATCGGCTGAAATAAAAATGCCACCAAGTAGACAATTGATATCAAGAAACGTTGACATTTAACTCAGTTGAGTTGAGTATTTGACCTATACAGCCACGCCAGTTTTAATATATACTCATAATTCTCACAAATTGGTTAAGCTGTTTTTATTCTGTGAATTTATCTGATGATCTGATATGATTTGATTCCAATTCAAGACTGATGCCGTGTCAGATAACATGTCCGTTTTAATGATTTGTTTTCAAATTTTGTGGCACTTTCCTTGCTACATATTTTAATCTGGGTCAAACGTACAATTTTGTTTCAGAGGTCATTGACGTTAGCTTTATTAATCAAAGTGATGATTAAAAGTTTTGGATGAATGATTTCTTTTCACCTTTAAATCTCACTTTACTCGCACCTGCCTTCATACAGCTCTATTTGTTCAACATTTAAATTGAATTTTATTGACCTTAAACTTTGACACCATGTCGTCGTAGATAAAGCGTATGTAGGACAGCAAGTGATTTATTTTGAAACTTTGGAGTCCTTTTCATCATTTACATTTCAATGCATGGACTAATATTCCATTGTCGAAAACAATGTTCCCGTCAATATAATATACTACCCTTTGAAATTAAAAATATAAGTTTTCAATCTCTTTTTAGGTTCGATTTAAATTCAGAAAATATGCAGTGATTCGGCGCCGCAATAAGCACAGTCTGAAATGAAACAGAAATATTTTATCATGCCATTTTCTTGTCGATAATTTGCTTTTCAGTAAACTTACGTGTGTATTAACAAAATAATGTGAGCTCAATCAAACAGGGTATATCATTATTTGACATTTCATACATTACGGTCCTTAACACAGATGTTATACATTTAACGTGTGCACACAATAAACAGTAGGCCTAATATTCGAGATCAACAATAAACAAAGTTCCTTCTAACAAATTATGTTATGAGGAATACTTATGAGAGTTTTGTGTGGGCTTAGTAAATGTAAAATCACGAACAAACCGTCCTTTGCTTGCCCGTTGTGTCTACTCACGAATCAGATCAGGTTACTTACTTATGTATTCACTTCTTTCTGATTTACTTCACTTATTTATTATTTACGTATTACTTCCTTACTAATCACTAACTTATAAGTGGCTTACTCATTACTTACTTTTTACTATTTACTTTTTTATTACCTACGTATTAGTTATTCATTACTTACACGTTTCCTATGTATCACTTACTCATTTCTCACTTATCGCTACTTATCGGTTACCTATTTTGTTTTAAATTTATTTACTCATTTGCTTACTTATTACTTACTTGTGCGTCATTACGTACTGATTAATTTTTATTTAGTTACTTATATAATTACTTATTTTCCTATCTACTCATTACTGTATAACTTCCTTATTTCCATACTTAATTATTTCCTTACTTGCTTATTACTATTCACTACCTCCTTTTCCTTCACTTATTCCCTACGGTACTCATATGTATTTACCATTTACTTTAGAACTTACTGACTCATTCGTGATTTACTTAATTTATGTAAAATCACGAACAACCGGTCCTTTGCTTCCCTTTTGTGTCAACTCACGAATCAGATCAGCCTTGTTTCAGTAGTTAGCGTGTCGCCTTTCTGATCTTACTTCTGTTTACAACTCAATGGTTCGAGTCTGTCTATCTATCAACCTCATGGGTACGAGTGGGTCAAACAATGTGGCTTCGGCAATCATGGTGGACAATACATTTAATGCTTTTTGTGTTACCTTGGAGACAGGGATAAAATCATTTTGGTTCGATTTGTTTTTACAGTTTACTGTTCTCGGACAATCCTTCTGGGATTTTCCGAAGGTTATTCCATTCCAGATTTTACACCATATCTGGATTAAATTAAGGGATAAATAAGAGAAACACCCTCAAGTGAGACGGCAAACAGTTATCTAAAAGTATCCCTTACACTACCGTGAATACAATTGGCTAAAAGTACATTTCTGACTACGTTTATGATTGGCTGTGCACACTGTAAATAACGCTGAGATCATTACATTCTTAAGTGTATAATTATCTTGTCATATGTTGTTATAGCTTGTAAAGGCGTTTTGTCACTGAATTGCTCTTCGCTAGTAGCTGCCGTAACGGACGAGTGGTTGTGACAGAAAACATATGCTGCAGCAAGACAACCCATGTTTGTTCATTATAACAATTCTATTGACGTACGGTCGGCTGTTCTTTGGGGAAAAATAGAGAATACAAAACCGCAATCCATATACGGTTGCATTGTGACATTTAGGCTTCCAAAATATCAGAACGATGATCTGAGAACACAACAATGAGACAAGAAAGGAGACCAAAATAACTGTTTTGTTGTCGGCGAGGGCTGAAGAAGCGTAAAAAAGTGTACCCAAAAACCAAAGCGCACATTTGCGGAGTTCAAACAGATAGGCACTTAATTGATTCAGGGAATGTTATAATTCGGAAATATAATTTATCATTTATAAAGGCTTAGTGACTGTCTTGTTGCACCTTTTGGGCTCAAAATAAAATAATTTTTGCATCGCTTCCTTAAAAGTTGGGTATTCAAACTTTACGATGGTGGAAAAAAAAATCGAAAGTGTAATTAGAAACAGTTTAATTAAAGCCTATAATTTACTTTTCACATGATCGTATTTCCAGTGGAAAAATTTTAATTGCCTTTTTTGGCACTTCGCTTTTAAGCAGACTACATTTTCAAAGGTGTATTTGTAGAAAACCATTCATGTTAGAAAGTTCGGATTTGTACCATTGTAAAGAGCTCAGTGCGATCTAATATAGGATGCCTCATTTTTGAGAAGTTGATCCTTGATTTTTTTAATGTTTTCTGGAAGTTGTATCATATATTTTTATGGAGGGATAGAAAAGAAATACCTGGGATCGTTATAATCAAAATTAAAAAAAAAAAAATTGATACACCCTTTACTATTTCAAGGAGTTTTGCATAAGAGACGAAATACAACGGATGTTCTGAAAATTAACCAAGGGGTTCCGCAAGACCCTAGTAAAGAAATAGTCAGCTTAAACTAAACAAAAAAAGTATTTTGGAATAAAACCTGTTTAACTTTAGTGGGCCAGGGAGATATATTGACCTCGGTAAAAGAAAATAGAAACCTATAGTTTTGTTAAATATGGACATATATTCGCCCTTAAATTAAAGTAGGCACCCCCTTTTCCCAATTCAAATGCTTCACATTGCAGTTATTTATGTCGTATCTTAGGTCGTGGTCGTTTAACTGGCTGTGTGCACAACGTTGTGAGGGCAATTAAAGGTGTGACAAGAACATTCATACCAGAGCCGGCTGAAAGATTATTTTAAATAGTGTCTTCACAAATCTTCTACATATGTGTTCGATAGGCGAGTTATGAACAGCAGTCAGTAAGGAACAAGATGAATGACGCCAGTATTAACACTCAGGGGTTATATATAGGCATAAATGACAAATATTTAACAAATAATATAGGGGAATGCGGGTTGTATAACAGTTTACTGACTGAGCAGTCACCCACAAAACATGAATGGACGGAAGTGAATAAACCTGTATTTGGGTCCTTTACATTATTTGTTATATTATACCGCATTTCCAAAATATGTTCTGAATAAAGTAAATTTCTCTGTTGTAGTGCAAACGGTATTCACAAATTTACTTGGAGTGAAGGGTACTACCATTGACAGTTACTCATAAACATTGTGGGTCAGTATATCGTTGGGGCCTATATAGCAAAATATTGACCTCAACACACACATGCAAAGTTTAGAGAAATTTAAATGAGGTAAGCTATTTATAAACAGATCTACTATGTGACCAAGAATTGGTCAAGTCAGGCGAGCTTCAGTTTAATCAATTTGTTGTAGTAAATTTATAAGAAATGGAATGACTTTTTTGTAATCAATAACTTTGACTTGGCTTTGTTGCTTGACACATTATTTTCATTATTACTCCTACGAGTATAACTCATCATAAATTATATTTTAAAATATATGTTTTATATATGAGTTTATGTCAAAAGTATGCTACATGGGTTATATAAAGCAGCCATATGTATGTATTCTTGTAATGACCTCTCGTGCCACCCTGTGGCTAGAGTGAAATAAAGACTTGTGTTAGAACGTAAGTTAAAGAACCGTGTACAATGTAGATTATCTACTCATTTTAGATCCAAACACATAGCACAAAGAATAACAGACAACTTTTAGTACGACATGCAGACATCGTCCTCCATGGTATAGCAATGAAACGATATGTTGATTCGATGGTTCAACTTTAGTCCTCTTTAACACTGACTCCAGTTATAAAACTTTTTATGTTGTTCAAAATATACAGCTCGACGAAACAGCACCTGCTCGCAAATATAAGAGATATTTATACATACATAATTCAAAATAAATATGATATTTAACCCTATTGATTTTAATTGAACAATTTTGCTTTTTAGTAGCACCCCTAATATAAAGCAAATGTGTTTGTTAATTTATGTATAACTCTCGTTTCTCTTGAATATATTGGTGAAACATTGTTTTATCAAAAAATGACATAATGAATTCATAATTTAAAAAGAAAACCCTCAAGAAATCTCATACCGGAGGTTGGTTTCTGAGAATGACGTATCTCCATCCCGTAGAGTTATCTATCGGCTCACCAACATCCGTTAAGAGCATTTCACATGTCTTGTTTGCTGAGAAATGATTAATACCCTCGCAGTCAACAACCATATTACACAGGAGAACACAGTTCACCAAACTGACTGAATACACAGACAAGTTGTCACCATTTAATCTGGAGTTTTCCTGGGCACTGAAATAACCATCGAACATGAATCCCACATTTGCTGAATGCATTTGTAAAACACCAGACAGCATGAAAAGCATTGACCAGAGCATAATGTCTCCGATGAATATTAAAGACCACTATAATCAGACACTCTCCCATAAAGAAACTACCTGGCTTCATTTAATTGATCATATAAAGCGTGCAGGACATTGTCTTATTGGTTAATCGGTTTTTGTTGATTATTTTGTAAGTATATTTAAAATATTTATTTGCACAAGTCGCTGTATCGGTAATCAATTATCCCGACCGAATTCTAGGTGTAATGCAATCTAATTAAAATCAGATCTGAAAAAAACCTCCACGTGTTTTGTTTGTGGCTGGACCTACTTAGCAGATGTCCGTACACTCTTACAAACATGTCTCTACTGGAATCTTTTAAGGGTGAATTTTGCAACACATGTATATTCTGAATCGTTTTTTTCTGCGGAACACTTATTAGGAAATTATTTTTTCTAACACTTACAGAAAAAAAATATTTTGCATAAAATGTATATTTTTTTACAGCCTCTTTTTCAAATTGCTACTTCTTTTACGCTACTTACGTGAATTGTTCAATTTTACATCAATGTATAATACATTATGTGAACGAAAGAACGGTCATTTAGTTTTTTTTCTGTTTGTCTTAGTTAGTCAATATAGTTAGTCAATATACAATACACGGAAACCGTTGTTACGTTTATATGCACAGCGGTCCGAGAGTTATTCCTCTCCAGGTAGCTACCTGTATTTAATTGGTTGTCAAAACACCACTGTTGTAAATAATGTAGTCCAGTTTTATCATCAAAGTTAACGGTCTTCAAATTCAAATTTTTCTATCGGGTCTGCTCTGGGGTAAAGATCACTATCTCAACTTTTGGAATATGCAAATAAAAAAAAATCTCAAATTTTGAGCTGAGGGGGGAGGGGGGTTGAGAGTATCGTTAAGGATTTTCAGTAATGGCGTCAGTAAACAGCAACTGTTTCAAGCATTTATACATTTTTTTTAATATAAAAAGAACCCTTATGTCGTAATGGTTCAATATAGAACCATCCTGGTTCCACACATAACCATCCTCTTTTCTAAAGACCCATTAAAGAACCATTATGTCTAGGAGTGAAGCGCACTTTTGACTTGTTTGGAAATACGCATTTTTCTGTAACGACACAAATCCCTGCCGTTATTGACAAGTTCTAATGAAGTTTCATAGTCTAGGAACTCGTCGGGACTTGCCGAAAATAACCGGGGGTACTGCTACCAACCAACTAACAATTTCAACAGCAGCGTTGGCAAAAAAGAACCGAACAAACATAAGCCGAATGCATTTCGATCCTGTCTAACAGAGGTATATTTTTCAAACCAACACCGTTTCCTATTTCAGTTAAAAGCTATCACGGTAGTGTTTGCTTTCACTCGAAATTGTCGGTTAGCTACAGAGCAGCAAGGTTACGCCTCTTGAGTAAAAGAAAGGTGTACTATAACAGGTTTAAGTGTACATATGGTCTGATGATTCACCATACTGGAGAATTTCAAAGGGGTTTTTATCTTTGTTTATTTGTAGCACAACCCGAAATGTTTTTATTAAAAAAACACAGTTTATTTGAGAAATGCTACACTTGCATTGACATACCTAAAATGTTCACAACTAAATCATGAAAATTGATCGTACCCTGGCACGCACAGCACATATGGACAAAGGCCGTGCTGGAAGACCGAATTTCATGTTGTTCCTTAATGTTAACCAATAATCTTTTCAAGTATTTATAATTCGCATATAAACTGTTGCTCATAACTCCCACAATAAATATCATTCAGCATAAGCGTTGGTGGATATAAGGCAACACAAAGTTGTGTTTGAGGCTGTCCTGGTTCCCACATTGGACCCACTGACGGCAACAGGTCTCCTACTCCCCAGTAGAAAGGTTTATTACGGTTCAATCGTTTAGCATCCAGCATCCATCCATTCTCACATTTATCAGCAATAGAAGCTGTAGATAAAACAACAAGAAAATGTTTTAAAAATAGATTGCCAAACAATTTAAGTTTAATCGTGAATGCTATGAATAATTTATGCAAAACAAACTAGACCAAAACAATGTTTACAAACTATTTAAAATAATTGTGAGTTGTGCGGAAATCTTTGCTTACAATTCAAATCAAATATTAACGCCACACGTTATAAATCATCCTGGGATGTTATTTCAGAATTTTCAGAGAACAACTCTGGATGCCGTTAATAACAATACCTGTCTATAACCTAAAGGTAAACTCTTATATCCATTGCGTGTATTGGATGCTTATTAGGTAAGTGTTTTATTCTCTATTAAATAAATCAATCAATGATAAGAGTATACGTGCGATTGAGTTCTATTGAAATATTAGTTTGATCCCACATAAATTAAGCTTGCCCCTCACTTGTCCCCCTTCCTACCCCCAGATTGCTGATCATAGCACCGCTATAGGTAAATAACATTGTGCTTCTTCATACATAGACGGTGTATTAAAAACGGCCCACTCAAACACAAGCATATCATGTGAAGTGTTTGCTCTGAGGGGAGAAGTGCCTCCAGTGCCTGCATTGCTAAGAATGCACATCATAACAGTCAAATGACTACCTCAAATCCATTTGTAACATTCCATAAACCCTGAAATCTCCAGGGCACAGGAAAATCTACATTAATATAGAGATTAATACACAAACGAAATGAAAAATCGCTTCAAAACTTACCATTTATCGACACCAAATAATTGAACAACAAAGCGTATTCCTCGAAAGTTTCCACGGATGATAACTTAGCGCCATTTTTGGATGAACACGTGGTCCTAGCAGACGTCAAATTGACCAGTGTCTTTTCTTTTTGAATATAGTAACATCCATTGCCAAATTGCTGAAACCCCGTCGGACAATCTGCTTTAAAATATATAATTTTGACATGAAAGTACATGTGGGATGTATGCATGATCAAATTTGAGAAATAGAAATTGAGTGACAATCGTTTCAACACAAAAAATATTTTTCTGTTCTGTAGGTCTGTTATCTAAATAAACATTTTGTAGTTCAGCAAAACTATTATTAGATAACATTACTGGATTTCTAAATATAATAAGTCAAACCATCGGAAGACCTTATTGATATGTATGATACATTCACTGACTTACTGTTTATTGTTGTAATTGTCTGTGTTGTCCTGCCTGGTGTTGTTGTTGTTGTTGTAGATGATGTCGTTTCGGTTGTGTCTAACGTGGATTGGGCTGTGTCTAACGTGGATTGGGCTGTGTCTATCGTGGTTTCAGTATCCTTTAGTGTGGAATCCGTTAACTTCAATGTAGTAATAGTGCCACCTCGCTGTGCAGAAAACTGAAAACAAATGAATACACGTAAAGCACCAGTTGTTTTATGGCATTCGAAACGTCAGTACCTTTGACAATACTATGAAAGCTATTGAATGACCATATTAAGGTGGCTAGTGTATTGTGTAATTGTGGTGGTGTACCAAGGCCTGGATATCTCTCAGGGAAGGGGTGGTGGGGTAAGGAGGGGGCATGTTGTGGGGGGGGGGGGTATTCGTGGAGAGGGATGTAGAGGGATGAACAGAGACGAAGGACATCCATTACCCAAATTATGGAATGGGCTTTAATATTAGTTATCCCTCTCCCCCAGTACATTTTCACTTATAGTTTATATTGATAGCTCTATCAGTGGCAGCAGCACTAATCATTCTATATCTATTTTTCTTTCCTTACGTAATTTAGTTGGTAGCATGCATGCCTGTGTATCTTATATGAATTGCATGCTTCTAATTTTGTGTTTTTTCTCACAGATTCCTTCTACATCTTTATATATCAACAAACCACTAGAATGTATTTTTTTTAATCATTATCTCTATTTTATCCCATTATGCATGGCAAGCCGTTTAATCACTTCTACCTTTATTCTACATATGCCGAATAAGTTTTGCTTTTATTTTACTCATTTAAAATTCTTTTCCACTTATATGGAATTATTTAGTGGAAAACAATTTCAGATATGTAAAATACAAGTTTTTTTTTACATATCTGCAATTGTTTTCAACATATATGTAGAAATCTTTTCAACATATGTTAAATTCTTTTCCACCTAAGTAAAATAAAACACCAAAACCTAACTATTACACATATGTGGAAACAATTTCACTTATGTAAAATAAACTTAAAGAATTCCGTTTATGAAAAAAAAAAAAAATAGAAATGATTTCTCCCCACAGAGATGGACGGTATCCAACCCTCATTTGTGCTCATGTCGTCAACTTGATTTAAAAACAATGATCCACTGTATCAAGATTACAACAACAACAAAACCGAGTGAAGACAAGGACAGGCTTGCCGTCTATATAGGCTATTGAGTTCATACTGCCACAAGTGGAAAACTCCCATAGATTTAGCCTACAACCAACAATACAAATCCATACATTTTATTATGAAAAAGCCAATTAAGATGGCAAATAAAGAATTATTATTATATTGTTTCATTTTTTCCTGATGAATCAGACGTGATAATGTTTTCTACAGCCTATTAATCAAATGTAATTTCCCTCATTTATTCTTCACAAAAAAATATTAAATGCTTTAAGAAATGCACAGGGTTGATGTCCTTCCTATCTCATTGCTGCTGAATACAGGATGACTTATTTTTTACACAAGTGAAATTATTTTCAACTTATGTTAAATAAGTTATTAATTTTGCATATGTGAAAAAGAAAATTCACATATGTTGAGTTCTTTTCCACATATGTAAAATTCTTTTCCACATATGTGAAATTCTTTTCCACATATGTGAAATTCTTTTCCACATATATGAAATTCTTTTCATGGGCTGCCCACATACATATATATACTTCAATTAATTTAATAAGTTATTTAGCAGCAAACATCAAATCTAATTTGTTAATTTTTGTATAACGCTTGTTTCTCTTGAATATTAAATAAAAATAATACATAATTTACTGAATTCATCATTTATAAAAAGAAACACCATGAAAGCTAATACCTGTGGCTGGTTTCTGAGAATGACGTATCTCCATCCCGTAGAGTTATCTATCGGCTCATCAACAACCGCTAAGAGCATTTCACATGTCTTGTTTGCTGAGAAATGATTAATACCCTCGCAGTCAACAGCCATATTACACAGGAGAACACAGTTCACCAAACTGACTGAATAAACAGACAAAAGGTCGCCAGTTAATCTGGAGTTTTTCTGTGCACTATAATAACCATTGAATATAAATTCTACATTTGCTGAATGCATTTGTAAAACACCAGACAGCATGAAAACCATTGACCAGAGCATAATGTCCCCGATGAACATTAAATACCACTATAATCAGAAGACTGCCCCGTCAATATACTACCTGCTCCTTTTAATTGGTAATGTTTCTGGAAGTGTATTCTAAGGAAAGAATAAAATTTATTTGCACAAGGCTTGTATCGACAATAAATTATTCAGACAGGATTGTTAGTGCCATGACTGGGTATCTTTGAACAAAACAAACGCCCTTAAACGATGTAGCGTTTTATAGAAATCAATAATCAAATCGATGACTCAAACATTTGTCTCAATTTAATTTATTTAAGTAACATACAAAAATGGTTCTCACTTTTTAAATCAATAGATGAATTAATATTTATGTGAAACAGTTTTCACCTATGTGTTGAAAAGATTATCAAATCAATTCAAATATCAGCCTGTATTTAATTTTGGTTAGTCTCAAACTAGATTTTTTATTTATGCTTTAAATCGATGTTATATAAACAAAATTACCGATATGGCAAGCCGTTTTATCACTTCTACCTTTATTCTACATATGCTGAATTCTTTTCCACAGCATTCTTTTCCATATACGTGGAATTATTTTCCACATATGTGAAAAAGTTAGGTTTTGGGGTTTTATTTTGCTTATG
>JAVFBW010136160.1:0-13313 GCA_034783835.1 Mopalia ciliata
TCAAACTGAAAAGTGGAATTTGTCGCATAAAAGTTAAACCTATAATATATGTACAAGATGTTTCAGATTTTTTGTGAACCAATAATCTGGTGAGAGCCTTTTTAACCTTAAAATAAGTGGTCGCGAGAAATTTTACATTTTTTCCAGGGGTGCATGGAACTACTGACATATAGAAATTGAACATAGATTCAGTACATATCTGAGGAAAACTAACATTGTTCTCTATTCAAGACCTGGGGCCTGTTTCACAAAGTGATCTTAAGTTTATCTTAATTGTCATGACGACCAGTACTGAAGCTATTAATTGTGTTGTCGTGGTGATAAAGATCAACATAGGCTAAGCTAGCTTTGTGGAACTATACCCAGAGCTTATAATTGTGATTAACTGGTACATGTCGATGTAATTTGTGATCTTATCTTCAATCACTGATATTATGCTTCATGTAACCTAAAATCTTTCATCTCACCTTTAATCTAAAATCTTTCATCTCACATTTAATATAAAAACTTTCGTTTCACGTAAGGCCAATGATTTCACCATAAACCTTTTCTCTCACCATGAACCTTTTATCACACCTTTAACCTTTATTCTCAACATAAACCTTTCATCTCACCTTTTTACTTTATTTCATTTTTTTTTAACTTTATTTTGGTAACGTACACATTAAGCGATATACTTATTTTGTGTACACACATCATACAATTAATATTTTTTTGTATTTATGTACAGTTATGTAGGGTTGAAATAAGGATTCGAAATTTGGGTGGACAAATGAGGCGGAGCGTTAGCGAGCTCAAGCACCCAGGTCGGGGGTCTGGGGGCCGCCCATGCCCCCTGACGCTGAGAACCCCTAGATGCTCAGAAATGCATTCGTTGCTGTTTGCAGCATTTTAAAAGGCTACCTTAGCCTACCTTATACAACTGTATTCCATCCTTAACACTTTTTTTTTTAGCATTTTTTTTTTTAAATAGAAATTTTGTAAAGTTGATTCAGAAAGTCACACCAATACTGATATATGCACTATTAACCTAACTTTATTTTACTTTATGATTTTAGCTAAATAACATTCACAAACCAGAGTAAACTTACAACTCGGGATACATGGTGATTCAATATTTCGGTTTATTTTAAAACCATTGTCAAGAATCTTGACAATGGTTTTAAAGCAAACCCGAGTCAATGTTTTGTATCCGTGCCTACCTTTTATTGGAGTTGTAAGTTTAACAGTACTCTATTTTAACTGAATTTAACAGCTTGTAGATTATTTTGTTCATATGATGCATTTTTTTCAAATATCTCATATCATGGGCATGGAATAAAACTGAGCTTTTAAATTTGGCTATTACTGACTGACTGGGTAAAGTATTATATTATAGACACTATGCAGGGTACAGTAGTCAGGGGTTCTGATAGATGCATTGTTCTGTGTCAGCATGACTTTTTTCTACTATGTATCTGTATATAAGAATACAGAGATAAGCAGTGCAGAATAAAATTTTTGGGTTTGTTTTATTTATAGGCATTTACTTGTCAAGTTAAGTAATTTGTTGTGTTGTTGGACCCTCTTGAATAAAAGGGGGGGGAAAAAAAAACATGTGGAGTTGGTAGGTCCAAATCGAAATGAGGAAAACAATTTGGATAGATGTTTTACCTAAAGACCATGCAACAACCGTAACTTGCCAAACACACAGTAAATTACTCAAAGGAAAACCTGTTCATTGTGAGGATCTGCAGTCATTACTAATGTTATCAGTGACTGAATTTTCAATCAAACTTACAATGGTATTGTTTTTTCACACGTTTTTTTTTATCCCTAAAATACTTTCGTTTTCATAGTCCTGTGATTTTGTGTGCATTGAGGTTGCAGCATGGTGTTTCAGCGTACTGACACAGAAATTTTGACACCCCTCAACGAAATTACATGTAGGACGGTAATTACATGACTAAATTAGCTTTGAGTTCCATTTAATGCATAGATTACATCTTAATTTATTGTCATAACTTCTTTAACGTATGGCAGCAGGTTTTGCGTTAATGACTTCATCTAACATTGTTTTCAATGCCGTTTCTGAAACTTTGCCGTTGTATAAATGCTTTATAGAGTATGCCCTCCGAGTATTCGGGACATCGCAGAATGAAATGACGAAACTGAAAAACAGCTGGAATTCTCGGCATGCAAAGATCGCCACGTGGTTCAATAGACGGCAATAGAGCAATGCACTCGCAGTCGGGATCCAACATAGCGAAAAGCGGCTTTGCAAAAAATGACTGATAAACCGGCTGCAGAGGCAAATATAAATGACAGATGAACAATCTTCCAATTGAATGAGCTGATATAAAGCAATATTTTGGACCACAACTAAATTTGATGCAAATGTCATTACGGAAATAAGCAGACTACTTTGGTTTTCCAATAAATAGCTTTCATCTCACATTTAATCTTTCATCTCACATATAATCTTTCATCTCACATTTAACATTTCCTCTCACATTAAATCTTTCATCTCACATTTAACAGTTCATCTCATATTTGATCTTTCATCTCACATTTTATTTCAAATTTAATCTTTCGCCTCACATTTATTCTTTCATTTAACATTTAACCTTTCATTTCACATTTAATATTTCATCTCACATTTGATATTTCATCTCACATTTAACATTTCATCTCACATTAAATCTTTCATCTAACATTTAACATTTCATCTCACATTTCATTTCAGATTTAACCTTTCATCTCACATTTCATTTCACATTTAAGCTTTCATCTCACCATTAACACTTCATCTCGTCCCTAGTCAATTAATGAGCTCTCCTCAAATCTTTAATCTCTCGTTAACATATTAACTCATTATTATTGTCAATAATTTTACCTTAAATCTTTTTCCATCACAGGACACTTCTTCCTCAACATCATCCCCTTGTAACACTGAAACAAAAAATATATCTTTTGTTGATTCCATGTGTACTCTTATTTCACCTATAGGCAAATAAGTTTGTTTGTTTAACGTCGTTCTCAAGGATATTTCACTTTTATGACGATGGTTTGTTGACTTCACACTGTTCTTTAACTTATTACGGTGGCAAACTGGGAGAGAACCTTGTAAAAGCCAGCCCCGCAATTGTCATAGCCACAACTTGTGACTCACTCATATATTTTTTGTCTTTCCCACCTTGGATAGTCTTATAAAAATATCAATAACAACTTTCAGAAAACATATAAAAAAAAATAAATCAAGGACCAAGTTCTAAAAAATGAGGCACCATTTAAGATATCAAAATTTAGGCTACAATAAAACTGCTTTGATTAGAATTTTAAAGCGATAATTTTGTTTATTTTTAGCCCAAGTGTCCAGAAAGACTGTACAAGTGTTAATGTGATTGTATTTAACGTAATTTGGCATAAATGATGATGTGCCAGTCCACCCTAGATACGATGGTAACAAACAATGAAACAGAACAACACATGGGTTTACAGTTTGCCATTAATGGTGTTAAATGTGTTGTCATGCTTTGAGATAACCCAATAGGTAAACATTTGACTATAAGTATATATGGTATTGTATTGTTTTTATACCAGTATACTATTTAAATTTGTTTGTTTGCTTGGGGTTTTAACGTCATACTTATGAGTATTTCACTTATATGAGGAGGGATTGTCCACTTCACACTGCACCTAGCCTTATTATGGTGGAAAACCAGGAGGAAACCTCGTAATAACTATCCCGCGATTACCGGAGTAACAGCATGTGGCTCGCTCATATACCTAATGCTCAACAGGGGGACTCGATCCGGTGAACAGTACATGTACAATGAAGGTTTAGTTTAGTAAGTGTGCACACTACCACTGAGCCACAGCCGCGGGCCAGTATGCTATTTAAAACATTTAGCTACAAACAAAAACGGGTGAACAAATGAAATAATAACTGAATGCATGCATGAAATATCAGCAAAAGTTACCAAAGAGGTCAATACAACAAAACAATACAAAAAAACAAAAGCATACAGAATATAAAATATTTTGAAATGAAAACATAAACCGTAAATATAAAACTTCTCAGACCATTACTTTGAAATACTGAAACAGAAAATGTTATTCACACATAAGCATACTGATGCCAGAAATAATTAAACCACTAAAGAAGACAAAGATTTTCCCTAACTTTTCATTTTCGCAAATAAAAGTGTTTTTTTTTAAATTTGAAAAACACTCTCCAATGTATTTAAGATTATTTCACTTACATATAGGCCTGGCAGCCAAAGGGGTGCAAAAAACCATCCAATACATTGCTGGCAATAAAGACGCGACCGGAAAATTACAAGACACAAAATAAAGATACTAGAATAGGTGATTTTCTTTTCCCTCTTAGCATGGGGCCAGTTGTTTGAATTTGTTTGTTTGATTGGGGTTTAATGTTGTACTCAAGGGTATTTCACTTATATGATGACAGATTATCCACTTCACACTGTTCCATGCATAATTATGGTGGAAAACAGATAAGAAACCTCGCAAAAAACCACCCCTGCGATTGTCGTAGCCACAATATTTGACTCACTCATTTACCTGAGGGTTGACAGACGGACTCGATCATGTGAACAGTAAATCAAAGTAGGATTAGTAAGCCACCACCGCAGGCCTGCCAGCTACAGGAAAGAGTATTCACCACTAACGTCAGATTAAATCACTAATGGCAGATTGGAGATAGACCTCCAGCATGGTGTCATCATCGAAAGGAGGAGTAAATTAAAAAGCTCTTCAAGCAAATAGCCTCCAGGGCAAGAAGGAAGCTCACTCCAGTTACCCACACCCGCTAATTTTGCGCTAATGTAACCCTGGCTAAAGAGAAGTTAGTAGAACTGACCTTTTTTACTTTGATCTGCCACAGACTTCACTTTACTCACAGTTCGTACAACCGTCTTCCCCAAAAACTTCTTAAACTTTGTGCTGTCAGGAAAACACAAAAACAATTTACAGATCATTCATTATATTCGCCAGCAAGGAAGGATAAGAGTATACGTTCTTGACGATTGATTGATTGATTGATTCAATGAAATTTAGTTTGGTATTCAATGATATTTCACTTATAACATTAAAGGTACAATGACAGGAAAAAGCTCTCCTGAATTAATAATGTTCTGCCAGTGCTAAGGAAAAACAGTATGGTTTAGTTCACAGAATGCTGCCCTCAACCAGAGAGTGAGGGATATCTGTCAGAATGAAAAATATTATTGGGAAAAGAATGACATACTAACAACTTTACAAGAAAGAGTATAAATTACACAAGCAGTTTAATGAAATATTAATATAATTCTGTCTCCACAATTTACATTTATTATACCTACACCAATGATTTGTTTTTTTGTTTAATAGGGTTTATCATGGCACTTTAGTTTACTTATATGACCATGGATTGTCCACTTTATACTTTACCTTGCCTAATAACAGAGGAAAACCAGGAGGAAACCTGGTAAAAACCA
The DNA here is from genome assembly GCA_034783835.1 of Mopalia ciliata. NCBI lineage: Eukaryota > Metazoa > Mollusca > Polyplacophora > Chitonida > Mopaliidae > Mopalia > Mopalia ciliata. The sequence goes on from JAVFBW010136160.1 coordinate 5,481, forward strand.
CCCGCACGATTGGCTGGGCCACATTAAGCGACTCAGTCATATACCTGATGGTTGCAGACAGACTCAATCCTGTGAATGGAACATCAAAGTAGGATTAGTAAGTGCACAGGCTAACCACTGAGCATTGGCAGTGGGCCTTACACCAAAGAATAATAAACAAGGATATACTTACGCCTTTCTCTTGGCAGACGTCTCAATGAGTGACGATGTTCGATCACGCTCCGTTTTCGACTCATCTTCATCCGTCTCATCTTTGTGTAAACTCGAGTCACTGTCAATAGAAACAAAATAATGGTACATCACGTAGTACTAAAGGTTATTTCACTCATATTGGGCAATGGAAACCACCCTGAAATTCACTGGCAACAAACAATGACAAAAAAGAACCGACACAAATGAACAGAAACAAGCATTTATAACTTTGTATCAATATTCGTGTCACAATGCGGCAAGATTGGTACATCACGTCATACTTACGGTCTTTTCACTCATATGAAGGTGTGGCTGTTCATTAGGCAATGGAAACCACCCTTAAATTCAACGGCAACAAACAACAACAAAACAGGACCAGTGCAAATACAATTGAAAGACATCATAGATAAAACCTGTTATGTGTTGCCCCTTAACTCTGAGAGCACCAGGGTAACAGGAGGCTCTCTCTAACTGCAATAAGACTGAAATTATCCTAGATTTGAATTGGCTGGGCAAAGTATACAACTTATATAAATACTTACATAAGCGAAATACCCTTAGGCACGGCGCTAAACAACAATCAAACAATTGACTGTGTCGAGGTTCATCTTCAGGGCAGCATGAAGCTTAAAATATATTTGTACAATTCAGGTTTAATGTCATCTACAAGAGTATTCCACTTACATGATAACAGATTGTTAATTTCACACTATTCCTTGCTTAAATACGGTGAGAAACACACACAAAAAAAAGCTTCAGACATGTCAGCGGTGTGAACTATTACCAACCTTCTGAATTCTTTTGTTCGTCTCATGATATGTAAGGCTAGAGGGTTAACACATTTAGGTAGGGCATCCTCAGCCAAGTTCAGGGGTACTTTCTCTCCTGTGTCTAAATTCACTACCATCACCATCTTTAAAATTTCCTAAAAAAAGAAAAAACGTTCTTTTATTACTTTCCATTATTTGTTGGTTTAGGTAGTTTAGCTCCATTTTACATTAACAGATCTTGCAGGAAGGCATGATTTGTAAACAAATTGGTGGCTGTGAAATGTTTTCAGAATGCACAGATCTGAGTTCATACTCAGTTATATTATTTAATTTAAAAAAAAAAAATTTAATATTTAAAAATGAATTCATTACTTAATTCTTCAACAACTCTACAGTCTAGAGGTCAGAATTTGCATACAAAGGGTTTTAAAATTTTCAACATTTATTCTGAATTTTTTTAATTTGAACACGAGTCGTCACGGCTTCACATGGCATCTTCTTTTGAGTGTACTTAAATATTTTTATAACCAAGACCCAAAATTTATATTTCTTAATAACTAGCTTACCTCATCAGTTAACAATCGTCCAGAATTGGACCTCGGTCTCCCAAGTGGTTCAGCCTCTTCAGTGGGTGAATGTTTTGTGGCTGCAGTAGTTATCTTCTCCTTACTCTCATCTTCATAAGGAGGTGGCGCTTCAGAGGGTATGGGGTTAGAGGTTATAACCTCTGCCACTGTAGGAGATTGGGGTTGATCAGAGACTGGAGAGCTGTGATCAGAATTTACTGCTCCTATTTCTGCATCCTACAATAGTTACAAAACAATTACCAAATTTATTAAAGCGTCAATATGAAACAATTCCTGCCTGGTAAGTAGACTATGAATTAATTGAACTGACAAATAGTAAAACAACATTTTATGTAAATTTATGGACAAAATTTAAGCTGATTTTGGGTCAGTTTGATAGGTTTGATTCAGGTATTTCACTTATATTTATGACAGATTGTTCACTTCACACTGTAATTTCGATGGAAAACCGAGACAAAACCTTGTAAGAAAAAAACCCACCCTTGATGGAACCACATTGTGTTACTCCATTATATACCTGATGGTGGAAAGATGGACTTGATTGTTTGTTTGTTTGATTAGTGTTTAACGTCATACTCAAGGGTATTGTCCACTTCACACTGTACACAGCCTTATTACGGTGGAAAACCGGGAGGAAACCACGTTATAACCACCTCTGTGATTGCCGGAGCCACAACATGTGACTCGCTCATATACCTGATGGTCGAACCTGTGAATGGTAATTCGAAGCATGTTCAGTTCAGGAAGCACACTCGCTACCACTTGACCATGGCCACAGGTTAAATGTGCTTGAAGTAGGATTAGTAAGTGGACACGTTAACCACTAAGTCAAGGCTGAGGGCCAGTTTTATTTGGGGTTATTTATTATGCCTAATATAACTGACCTGTGCGTTGATGTGCCGTCCACCTCCAATAGCACTCTGGATGTCCAGTGAGTTCTCTAGCTCTCTGGTCAGACTCTCCACTGTAGACGTGGGTGTTGGCACAGCTGGCGGTAAACCGGGACTCAGTAACTCAGATGCCCTAGGTGAGCGATCCTACAACATCACATGATACAGTTATGGTCAATCTAATAAATATAAATTCAACAGGTTATATTCAAGTTCTCATTGATTGGTGAAGTGCGCCGTTCTAAAGGCAGCGAGTTTTAGGCCTTCTCATTTGAGGTTTTCTCTCCTATGCTTTAACACAGACCACTCACCTCAAATTAGAAGGCCATGGATTTCTACAAACAATGGTTTCTGAAAACATATATTGGGGGCCCAAAATATTTTGTGTTCAAATTAATATAAATAAATTCCAATTTTCATCATATCTGTGCTCAAATCAAGCTAAAATGGTATAAGCCTAAAGGAATTTCAAGACACACCCTTGAGAAATTTTCACTTATATGACACATGTATTCTTAGAGGAATTTACACTTGTGCAACGATTAAAAGTTCATCTTTCGTAAATTTTGATCAGTTATTGTCAGGCTTTGCCCTTATTTCAACCCTGAATTCTAACCCTGGTATGTAACCAAGAATTTAATTTTTGTTTTTTAAATAAGTGAGTAGCTACCTAAAATCTGTGTGTTTGTTTGTTTGATTGGGGTGTAACATCGTACTCAAGGGTATTTCACTTATATGATGACGGATTGTCCACTTTACACTGTTCATTGCCTTATTACAGTGGAAAACTGAGAGGAAACCTCCTAAAAACCAAACCCGCGATTGCCAGAGCCACATATTGTGACTCGATCAGGGTTGACAGATGGACTCGATCCTGTAATGTGAATGGTACATTGAAAGCTTAAATCAGATTTCCAAAAAAAGAAGAAAAAAAAAAAATATGATAACTGAAAAAACTTCTGCTTCTACTGACATCCACAGTCATACTTCTGAAGTACCCGTTTGACCTTACCTCCGATGAATATTCACTCTTATCATCTCGTTTCTTTTTCCTCCTTGGAGGTGCGACTGGAGCTAATAGTCCCTGAGGGGTGTTGGATTGTCGCAGTTTTGCACTTTTGATGATATCAGGTTCATCAGACGTTAGAGTAGATGGTACGAACACAGAGTTATCTCCCTCTGATTCTGCAGGTGACTGAAGATCTATTTCGTACTCCCTGCACTGGATGGAAGGAATCTGCACAGGAGTCTTGGGAGAATCAAAAGTTTTCAGCTCCCCACCACTAGCTTCGGATTTCTCAACACAATCTAATTCCACTTTTGTCACATGCCCGCTATCAGATTTAACAAGGACAACATTTTTCACAGCGGGTTCAGGAATAGTCGTTGCGATAACAACAACACTGGATTTCTCTGTTTCACAACTCACATCGTTATCGTCTATTTCACCGGAATTCACGCTGTTAGTATTCGTAGTGAGGCTACCCTCACTGTGCAGTGTGCCACCATGACTGGTCGATTCCTCTCCTTTGTCCTCCCATGTAGGTTCATCCTCCTCAGAAGATGAGTATTTTTTTGAAGGCGTGGAATCCTGAAGCATCCTCATTCTCATCTTTTCTAGTTTGTGCCGACGAGACAACTCTGCCTCCTTCCATCGATCCTCTTGCTGTAATTAAAATTTTTTTTTTGCTTTATAATACTTGTGCATGGATTGATAAAAGACATTTTGAGGGGCCGAGTATAGGCCCTATAAATTCCATCAAAACTCAATTTTAGGTAAAAAAAATTTCAATATTTCATTTTGACAACTATTAATAATCTATATTTTATCACAAGGATAATTAAATCACAATTTTTATTTATAATACATAGGGTTAACATAACCCCAAAGGGCTGTCAAGTCATCTTTTTATTAAATTTTGGTAAATTAGAAAATAAAGAAAATAACTTCTATCAATTCCTGTTGTTAGACAGAAAAAGGTTTAAAATAATTCAAATATGACTCTGGGGATGAACCTAAGATGTTAGTACCTCTGGGGCATTTCTACTTCAAGGCATAGAGATTGTTTTGTTTGTTTGGCTGGTGTTCAACGTCATACTCAATGCTATTTCACATATATGACGTCAAATTGTCCACATTGACACAGCCAGCTTATTATGGTGGAAAACCGGGAGAAAACCTGGTAAAAACCTCCCACGCGATTGCTGGAACCACAACATGTGACTCGCTCATATACCTGATGGTTGACAGGCGGACTTGATGTTATGTACCTCTGAAGTAGTACTACCTCAAGGCATACAGAGATAACATACATTTGATTATTTGGGTTATGACAATCTAAATTACCCTACCCGACTTTTTCCAAAGTACAGACCAAGGTCAGAATTATATGGCAGGATAGTTTGGTTATCCCTCCAAATCCATGTTCTTTGTTTGTTTGATTGGGGTGTAAGTCATACTTCAGGTTATTTCACTCACAGGACATTGTGCCAATTCTCCAATGGCTGAAGGAAACTACCCTCAACACCTATGGCTACAATGACAATTTCTAGGACAATCAAATGACTTAATACATGGACATCAAAAACCGGATTGGTTGACTGTTGACCCACTTAAATTTTCTTATATGCAGTTTTCTTGTCACGGTGACTCACAATCTGTTGTAATCTCTCTTCTTCCTTTTTCTTCTGAACCGTTTCCCATCTTTTCTTAATCTCATCATCTTCTTGACGCCTCCTGGTGGTTAAAACCGACAAAATAAATAAGGAAAATATACCCTTATATCAAGATCACTCACACTGTATTCTAAATGAAATATATAATCTCTAAAATATTAAAGACTAGACAATACAGTTGAAGTTTTTAGCTACTTTTAAAACAATTTATTTATCAGTCTGAGCAGACAACTACAAATTAAGGTTGTTCCAACCCATTGGTTTGTTTGTTTGTTTGATTGATGTTTAATGTCATACTCAAGGGTATTTCACTTATATGATGGCAGATTGTCCACTTCACACTGAACAAAGCCTTATTACAGTGGAAAACGGAGAGGAAACGTCGTTAATACCACCCCTGCGATTGCCGGAGCCACAACACTGGACTCGCTCATATACCTGATGGTCAACTGGCGGACTCAATCCGGTGAACGTTATTTCAAAGCAGGTTCTGTTTACAAAGTGAGCGTTCTCGCTACCCGGGCCATTGGAACATAGATACTATTTATTGGCCAACCTACCTTTCTTCAGCTTTCTTCTGTAACTTTAAAATTCTTTTTTCTTCTTCTTCAACATCTTCTGTCTGCAAAAAAAAAAGGCCACAATTAATAATATGCAATTCATATATTAGGAAAACTTTGCAACTAGTAACTTAAGCTGACCCTGTTTCATTATTTTCTAGTGTAAATTTGTTGTGTTCTATGTTCAATGTATATTTATTGTCAATTTAATATCACCATTTTTATCATTTCTCTGATAATTCTTTGATTATCTTCAAAATTTTTCCAATGCCATAGAATTTTATTTTCTGTATTTGTAATTTATTTTTACTCCATTATTAGGCCAGGTCAGTTTATTTCTTATTCCACTGAAGACAATTAATAACTTTGAAATTTTGATTCTTTTCTAAAAAATATGTTTTTCTAACAAATACCTGTAGCACAGTTAGTAATTTAATTTCTTGATCTCCTGACAAGAAACTTTAAACTTTAAATCAGCCCTCTAAAGACATAACCTAACATTTACATTCGACGCCTCTTTGTAAAAAATGTGAATTTATGAAAAATTAAGCAAACTGCTTTCTTCTATAAACTCCATTGATGATTGAATGGACAAAATGTATGCCAAAATCAGTAGCAAAATACAAATTTAAACAAACACTATAAACTATTTGGTAAAACGTATAAATCCAGCCTTCAAAAATAATTTGGATAACCACCCCTGGAAAAGATTGTGACCATGGGTCCCATGAAATACTACATCTCGTGAAAAATGAAAAAAAAAAAATTTTTTTTCAAAATATTATTATGAGGTATTTAAAAAAAATCCACTCCAATATCAGTGCAGAATCTGGTGAGAAATTTTTAACCTGAAACTTAGTGGTCGTACTAATTTTATATTATTTTCAGGGGTGGGGAAGACCCCGTTCTCCCCAACAACACACGCCCAAGCTTAATCCATTCAACCTCTCTTCTTTATAGTAAATTAACATCAGATGTCTGACGACACAGGAATATGATAATGTATTGAAATGTTGTGTTCTCTCTCACAAAACAGGAAGACGTCATCCAGAAATTAATAGGGAATTCAATATCTGACAAACTTTACATTGATGAAGTGCAGGTCTTCACACAATGGCTTGTCTACTTGGAATAGAAGTTGGTACCACCAACTCTCTATGTCAGATAATATCAGTTTATATGACCTAGTGAATTATAATATCTTCATTTAAAATCACTGAGAAATTGGTTAAAATAAAACATACATTCTCAATTTCATTCATTGAGAGAAAAAAAAACAAAAAAACAAACTAAAGGAGCTTACATGTTCAACAGGGGACTCAACTCTTGGTGGCTGTCTGCAAAGGGAGATAATAATACTTTAGAAACCTGCCTTTATAGGGAGTGTCAGCATTTATTAATAATGTCTCAAAATACTGAAATTATTATTACTAGCTTCATTGGTAAATTAAAATCAATTATTGTTATACTTTTAATATACCCCAGAAGATTGATTGGGGTTAAACAACATACTTAAGATTGTTTCACTGACATGGCTGCATGTCAGTCCAATGGGTAAAGGAAACCACCCTGGATGCCACTGGCAACAAACAAACGTAAGGCCAGACCAAAACAGGACAGCCTCAGGACTTTACAAAGACATCACAAACAGATCAGCTTCATGTTTCGACTGAGCCCTGAGAGCACTGGGGCAAAATCATGCTCTTAGCTTCTCAACCCTTCCCTACTCATAAAATAAAACATGTAAGCTTATATCAATAAAAGAAGACATGACTGTAACAGACATTTATCTAAATTCAGACGACTATAAAACATACAAGCTGTGGTTGATAGATGTATTTGGTCATCTTCTGAAAAAAGGGCATTGAAAGAAACTGTGTTCACAAGCACTGATATTTGTTTTGTTTATCTGCTTAGGGTTTACACCAGGGATTTCTATTATATTATCATGCTGACATATTGTCCACTTTCTACTGTCTTACTTAAATACATTAAGAATTGTAAGGAGAGCTCTTCAAAAACACCCCAACATTTGCTAGTCACTATTATTGTCTTATACCTTCAGTTTTTCAAGGGAAATTCAGGGCAATCATGACATCTTTATGCAGTTGATAAAATGATTGTCCTAAGTAGGTTATATAATTCAAGGAAGCATGAG
>JAVFBW010136171.1:0-19958 GCA_034783835.1 Mopalia ciliata
TACTTGGCATGTAAGAGTCAAATCATGGTTACCAGTTTGGACAACTGTTTCGTTCTGTCTATGTTTAAAGACTAACTTAATTTTCGCATAGATTATTCGAAACTGATCAGTTTGAACTCTAGGATTAAAAAAACTACAGTATATATATGACGACTATACGGAGAATTGTAATTTAAACCACTTGGTTGAGGCCTAATGTCGGCCTGGTATTGTGGACAATATAACTGTATAAATGTAATATATTATATGCTATGTATTTATATATTTTCTCCTGATATGGAGGTCAATAAAGATATATATATATACATTTTTATTGAATGTGAAGTATATCAAATATGGAAATAATGGAAAAGTCAATGGGCTTTACATTTGGTAAATTCTCATTCTTGGTGGGGAAAACATGTTAGAATCAAACGCAATGCATGTTTTGGAATATATTCAACTTTATTTGGAAGTTGTTGTCTCCAATGATGTTTTATATATTATTTTGTTTCATTGAGGTTTAACGCCGTAGTTTATGTCAAATAACGAGCCAGTGGGTGGAGAAAACAACTCCCCAACACTACTCGCAACAGACAAAGATAACCCAGAACAAACAGAAGACCTAATACAATGACATCACAAGGAATTCGGCTTCGTATTGCCCCTAAGCCCCGAGAACGTATGTTTAATACAGATACTTTATGGCAGAGAAAGAAAAATATATATCATTGAAGAAAATAAACATGAGTATGCATTTATAATAGGCTCCTACACATATTTAATATATTGTTCTAATGACCTATCTACAGCAAATGAAATGCCGAAATGTTAAAGGCTGTTAGTTTGTGCAATCTAACTTTTCTCATTTGATGTGAAGCTCTTGTAGTAGATCAACGAAAAGGGTCGAAGAAACCGTTGCTTTATGCGTTAGAAACGTCTTAACTGCTACTACATTGCGCACTGATTGACGGTTCGATGGGCAATAATCCATAATGGACCAGGAACAGCATAGTGAGATACATCCTAATACTTTTTTCGCGGTTCAGTTCTATATTTATTGACGAGCAACGTTTCCAGTGCAAATCGTATCACCGGTTTTCACGCTAACTGGAGACTGGTTATATAACTCTTCCATCTGTTAAATGCCACTGTTATATTGTCTACCTCCCTTTTTTCACCTGCAAAGAATTGCCTTTTATTCAGACTCTTCTTGGGGCCTTCTTTTCCTTGTATCACTGATTATGGAATGCATTCCAGTAAGATATCTGTAGGCCAAACTACATTAAAGCTTGAGCCGGTGAATAAAAATACACATTGCTTGATCTAACAGCATCTAACCTTCGCGGTTTTTGTTTTTTCCTTTAACTATTTTTCTTTTGGGTTTGAGTACTTTGCATCTGATGATCTTTTCCTGTCTAACTCTCACTCCTTTAACTTCTCTGGATGCGAGCTCTACGACCAGATAACAGGCTTAAAGTTCACCAGATGCGAAAGTTATCTCTGAAATTAGGATACTCCGTGGTTAATGCTGGTAGATTTTAGTCTGCTTTCTTTCAGACACATTAGCACTTTGGAACAGGTACATACATGACTTTTCGAAAATATTACTTGACGTTCAGGGGTCAGTTGCTCGAAAGACAATTAGTCGCTAACACCAGATTAAATCGCTAATAGCGGATTAAACATAGGCCCTAACCGTGGTGTAACGTCGTCTAATAGCAGATTAAATTTAACAGTGCAACAAGCCACCTGTCCATGATGTGTATATTGACTAACAAACGAGGTAGAAAGCGCCACATCTTTAACATTAGAGTTTTACTCGCAACATTGCCTTTATTAATTTGTTGAACAAATAAGCGTTGAAAACAACCCTATTAAATTAATTATATATCGACAATGTTGTATTTATAACACACACTGTCTGATACACCGTCTAAAAAAAACAGTTTATTAGATAATAATCATGTTAAATTAATTGTTATTTATAATTTGTAACATTGACAAAGCGTATAGAATAGTTTGCTATAAGCCATTGTGGCAATATAAAAATAGTGTTAGAGACTCAATTTAATTTAAACATCGACACATTGTGTTTCTGGGTTTCGGCTAATGTCAAGTTTTAAACCATTATGAAGCATACAAAGATATACTATATATATACGGCATAGCAATTTTTATTCGTGGCATTATTATATATTATAATTATGTTTAAAACCGTAATATTACATAACCAGGTATACATTTTCTTTTAGTGTGAGATTAACTATATTTTATGATTATTAAGTTCATTAAATCGAATAATGCATGCTGTGTAGACTCCCTGGCCAAACTCAGCGTACGTCACAGTTACCGTTCCCTAAAGGCCATCTTGGAGAATTGCAAAAGGAAATATAGCGATTCGTAAAAAAAAAACCCCAAAAATATTAAACTTCCCCAAGATTTGCCAATGACTGGCAACTTTGTTTACTCATTTACATATGTAACATAGATGTTTTCTGCTGTTGTCTAAACTCTTTGCGCAAAGAACATACCTTCACATATAACAGTCCAAGTCATGATGCTCAAATTTTATATCCCAGTACCGTTTTTACGTCTTCCAGATGCTACTCTATTGATATTAACCCATAGTAGAGGCTGAGCTCTCCTACTATACAGTCGGCATGTTGACTAGATCTAGTGTGTTTTTACGTGCATCCATTATAGGTTTGAGGGAAGCGGGTTTTAGTGTTGCCATATTGCTCATTTGGATTGATAGAGGGCTGCTAATGCCAACAAATCCTATAGCTGTGATTAGAGTCGGCGGATCTAGAAGGCCTACCTTGCAGCAACGTCTAATATAGGTCTAAATCTTTCTCCACAAATAACACAGTCTTGGATAATAGTTCACACAAGTCAATGCTAACAGCAAATTGGTACAATTAGAAAATACATTTTTATATTTAACTACGTAACTCATATTTGACTATGCAATGTATGCCAATCTTTCCCTTTTTAAAAGTAAACGATACTTTTTTTTAATAGCCTAAAGTAATCTAAAAAGCAAAACATGCTTATCAAACTTTGAACCATAAAGTACGCTAGTTTGACCACTCACCAATCTTCCAACCATACCCATAAAATAAGGTTTTGTTCTGAGAGCAAAAATATTTATAAACTAGCCCACACCACAATAAGAAAGAAGTTCATATCCTTGATTCCACGTTTAAACAATACAGCTCGTTTTTCTTCTACAGGGGTACTGACGTTCATATTGTACGTCCATCTGTCACTTCACTTCAACTGCCTTGCTGGAGAATCAGTTTTCAGCTCATCCTATTGTTTTTGATGTTAGAAATTCAAAGTAGTGGTTTCCTGTCTCTTATAATAACAAATCCTTCCTCCAAAGCTTTGAGAGTTGCTTTAGCCACCGTGGTCTGTTTATCTCCGTATCTGGACTGATCTGGCCGACGACAAACACCTGCCGTTTGCTTCACCGAGATTTCTTCCTTTCCCTTTCCTTGTACTACTAATCCACTCTTCTTACCAATTAAAACTCGGAATATGTATCATAACAATGGGTATTTGTTGTCCCAATATGAACAAAATTAAACATATGTAGGTCTACAACAGCTACAAATTGCTGGAACCGTTCAACACCTCAGTCCCTTGCTTCCGCCGTTTAATTATGGCTGCCATTGTGTTATTCACGGCTAAAGATGTAATTGTTGGTGAACATTATTCAGTACTTGGAATGCTTGTGTACGAATCGTAGAAACCCGCTCAGAATGAAAGCCTTACAATGTTTTAAGTGACAGTTTTTGCTGTATGATATATTTACGTGACACACTGCCGTTTACAAAATGTTCCGAATTTTAGCAAGAAAAAGTGATTTGACTTTAGCGGTGGACCTCCTGCATGCTCTGTTCTCGACTGCTGAAAATCCATTTTCTATCTTTAAAAAAATATTACCACGTGACGTAGTACCCGGGATGTAAAGCTTGTTAGACTGAGAGAAGAACTTAATGGGGTGGAGATTGGACGTAGGTCTGTGGGGATGGAATCAGTCTTGTTAGCCTCTTGCTGCTATTGAAACAGGCAATACGTTAACGCCAAAACAGCTCTAACATTGTCTTTAAATGTTGGAATGAAAGCAATTCACAAGTGTCTTATCTTACGCGTATAGTTTGCAAAGTGGTTTATTTCTGTTATCAGCTGCGATTATTATTGCATTAACTAAAGTAAGGAAGTTGCATGATGGGTGTACTATACGGACCAACTGTCATCTGAATATAGTTCATACATCTTACGATCTGAATATAGTTTTTGAATTATACGATCTGAATATAGTTTATGAATCTTACGTCCTGCATTCTGGAATTTCTGGTTGATGCTTCATTTTTATATAAACTTTAAGGAAACCATGTGGAGAGGCTACTTAAACATATAACATGAGGCAGGCTTGGTTACGTCATTTACAGAGATATCATCATTCAAATATAATATACATAAAGTACGTGTGTATTATTAAACAAAAGCAAGCATTCCCGATGGATGAGTTAATTGAATGGGATGAACTTGACATAGAAAGTTGGATATGATAGTGAAGATTCTGCAAAATTATATCACAGCGCGGTATGATTTGATGTACTAGGATCAAAGATGCCGTGCTTTCATTCTAATTATCGAAATAGACTTATTTTATAAACACAAGAATTCCTGTTGGCAAACTACGTTAACACGACTCCGTCTTGAGAGGAGGATTTTTTAAAAATAGAAAACATTTGACATAAAACACCAGGGTGGTATATGGGATACGTGAATACACTTCCGCTTCTCGTTATTAGTACATCTTTTATTTTAATAATGGCATCGTAACAGGACCACCCTGTCTGATACCCAAATTGGGTGAAAACATAAAGAGATGATGGAAATAAGTACGTACTTATAACACTACGACCCGTTTCATTGAACATCGAAACAGAGTATATATACTTGTTAAGCACTGTTGGCATTATGGGATAGTTGAATATAACTACAGGCTTGATATTACAATCAATTAAATTAAGCTATATGTGTTTTGTAACAAATGTATTCTTTCTCTTGGCGGAAACATAAGGCTGCAATCCTACTTATATTTTGTTTTCGGATTAGGGAATTACTGTATTGATAATGACCTGTATTTTACGCTGTTTAAAATGGAATTAATTTATTATAAGTTCATAAATTAATTTAATAAAAAGAACTGAACACGGGGTAATCAAGCTAGAAATTGTTTATATAATATATCATCCTTGCACTTATCATGTGATAAGGCTGGGCATTACAGTTTTTTTTACGTCATATGATGACAGTTCTTGTATAAACTCATGAATCTCTGTTTATAAATAAATTGGGCAGAATGCAAGTGATATGGGGCTGCTTATCTCATCCCGAGAATTCCGAGAGTACCATTCTAGTGGTGCATATATAAAGCACTAAATGGTTAAGGAACTTAATAATTCGCTGTCTGACAACTGCTCTTGTGACAAGTGCTACGGTCACAATGTTATCGGCTTCAATGGGCCCGCAGCAACTGTTTCGGTGACAGATGCTCCGATACGATTGTTCAGACTAATACGTTAACAACAATTGTTTTACATGCCTAAAAGAGAAAACCTTGATTTTAGACGTTTTCTTTAACAACACTCACCACATTCATCGTCTTCGAATTGATACCATTCTTTAAAACGATTTCTTAAAAACAACTTTAGTGTTCGTTTATTTATCTATTGTGTGTTACATCAACTGAATTAAATCCCCATTACTTGCCATTTGACCGTTAGTTGGAAAGGGGGGGGGGGGGAATCATGTGTCAAAAATCATGAATTATATTGATTTCTAACTTTTTTTTGGATATACGTATACGCCTTCTGGTACTATTCGAGAACATTCAAAAGTCGAACCAAGCAACACATATGGTTCCACTTTATTGTAGAAAACGATCGTTCTATCCCATATGGTCGTGGTAAATACCAGTTAGCATTATGATGAATAGGCCCTTCAGAGTAATCTCCATGCTGGAAGGCAGGTTTATTGGTAACTGCTTGCTGATTTAACTACTATAGATTATCTTTTGGCATTTGGTTGGTTTGTAGGCCTACTGTACCAAGATTCAATGGATATGTAAAGGGCATGGTTAGTCTAAGCCCTTGGCGACTGTAACGGAGCATCGTTATTCCAGAAGCTAAAACTAAATATATATATCTCTTATTAATAATAGGTTAAATAACAATTATTAAAATGAGCTTGCCATTCAGGACTTTATACATAATACATTCAAGGTTAAATTTATATAATATATTTAGGCCAATCGCTGAATTGGGTTTATAAACAGCAGGTAACATAGGAATGAATTGCTACAATTTTTTTTTGAAGGACGGCCATAACTAGGGGAGCAAATGCCTACAAAATGTTCTTGCTACACATACTACGCAATTCATATTTATTTAAAGTTTTGGATCGAACATGTGTTAAAACTTAGTTTGTATGGGATACATCCGGATATCATGGAGACCGGATGTTATCATATGTGCATATTATAGAGCTTCATTTTTTATTGGGATGTATCTAATAAATGTTTATCCATTACGCTGAAAGTTACATTGGGAGCTATATCAAGTATAGATTAGAAACATGGATGAGGAAAATTACCACACAAAAATCACCATTTTGGATTTAACCAAAGCTTTGATTCATAATAAAAACAAAACGTATAATAATCTTATGCCCGCTATAGGGAGTAAATGGATATTAACAAACTTGAAGGAACACAATTAAATAGTATAGAATAAACAAAATTAATGTACGATTTTTGTAATGAATTACTATTCAATTAAAGTATTCCCAATCTGTGTTCCCTTATATAATCCTTAGGTCGACATTACCAATCTTTGTTTCTAACGCGATCCCCTCGGGATTTTCTTACACAGGAGACGACGTTGAACGATGTTTAACTGTAATGTAAACTCTTACATCTGCAGTTTTCTTGTGGATGTTTTTCTTGGGGTGTCGGTGGGAGTCAATTGTAAACTTAACACCTTGTAGCATAAAGTTATATAGCCTGCTGGACCAAAACTCCGATTCCTGGCGGTTGATAAAGATGTTTGTTGACTCGGTAAGTGTTGCACAGATGTTAGGAAGTCATAGAGAGAAGGAATAAAGGCTCGCCCGGCTTTACTCCAGTTAACTTTCGAGAATATTTGTTGACAGTGAAACCGAAACTAAGTGGGCGGATTCCCCGGAAGATTGCCATTTTTATATCTGCTACGAATCTGTACCCTTTTTGTCGGTCTTTGATTCAACAACAACATCGGGGCTTAAAAGAGGCTAATTTATTAGTTTTTACGAAGTGCGGCTTATATCATGATAGCCACTAATGACCAAATACATCATGGTGCACACAAGGAGGTGTCAATATCCGGTACACCTTATCCATTTAGGCCCTATAGTGCTTTCATGTTCGGGGTTACACAAAAATAGAACTACTTGGGGGGAAACTCTACTGTATTCCACTTGAATATAGTTTATACAATTATGCTTTACTTGGACAACATGATGAAAGTTTCCTCTCATCTACTTTTGCATTATCTAAACATTTTGGGGTTAACCCATTAAATTAGGCACCGGGAGAGCTCTTTGAGGTAAACCTGGAAACTCATCTGTCCATACCATATAGTTGGATCATGTGTAGTCTCTGGTTAGGGCTGTGTTTTATTTTTTGTCAAAACAGCTGTGGCCATTAAGAGGCAATCAGACATAGCTTTGGAACAGCATTTTGTTTACGTGACGTATAAACCAAGACTCTGTGGGGTGTACCTATAGGGATGTCAGATTGCAAAGAGAATCAACAGCTATTCAGATAGGAACGTTCGCCAATATATTATGTGAATGAATAATATAAATACACCAATGAAAGGGCTTTGAAACAGAATTTTTCTTGATAGTTTATTGAGTTAACAATTTGTTTGGTGTTGACAATTCACACATTTGATATGCCACAATGATCCAACCAAAAGAATGCATGAAATAAATCAACATTGATACATTCAGCGTGTTAGGTTTTTGGAAGTGTTATTGATAGACGAGCAGATAATACATTTAAACTGTTATCATTAGTATTACATGATACAATGTAACATTGTATAAAGTGCAATGGTAATGATTATAAGGCACATTTGTTTTAAGATAATTGTAATGTTCAGGAATATAATGATAATCCGGGTGAAACATTTATACCTACCTATGCTATCGGGACAAAGCACCTTCGGAACTTCAGTGGCAAAGAGCTCTGAATTAGTACATCCTCACTTAACCTTATGCTAAACTGAACCCGAGCCCAAACATAATCCCAACCCTAAAGGAGAGGTGTTTATATAGTTTACCTTGACCTGTTCGCCATCCTCGCTATAGTTTGGGAAATAAATATTGTTTAAATCAACCTTTGACCTGATATAAAAAGGATGCATATCTCAAATGATGGACTTACTACTTAATAACACCTAACGCTGATCGCCATGGATTAATTGTGTAATTTACCAACATTGACCACAATATTAGAAGAATACGTGTACCGCTGTAGATATATTTCTGTTTCAACAGCTGGGTATCGTAAAGGCACGGAGAAATCGCTTAGATCATTAACATGGTATGGCATGTTGAACGTAGCGTTAAGGGAGGAGGTTGGACTTGGATGCCGAAGTTATGGTATTGTAATTATAAACTGTAACCAGACGAGGTAGGAATCAAGATTAAGGGAAAACATGCAGTAATTTACATATAATCACTGAATACTATAATGACTCCCAAGCACTAATCGTTACATCTATAAATGCGATATATTCAACTATTCAACACCACGTAATTCCAACGCGTTGCTTTACTCACTGTTCTGGACGAGAAGTCGTGCCTCAAACACCAGAATCAAGACATACACTGATCTGCTTAATCTCCTTATAATGGTTTGAAATATGATCATGAAACACTTTCACAAGTCTCTTCAACGGCAGAACTTTCCCAAAGCGAGTTCCAGATAAATAAACGAGGTAACATAAAGTGTAACAAAAGAGCTGCAAAAGACATCAGTTTGGAAGCGTAGGCAAAACAAAAAGACAGACTCGAAAGCAGACATACCACAAGCCAGTTCAAGTTAAAGTACATCACATTGAGCCTCATGTAGCCAAACAGCACTCGGGACAAAACCAAACTAAAGGAAACGTACAAAGCATAACTTTGACAGGAGGAAAGCTAGAAGCAAAATAAAGAAAATTATCCCAGCAGACGTATTTATTTCTCGTGAAATGACTGGTAAATTGCTATAGACCTACAATTAAATATACGGATTACCTGTTTGTTGATCGTGTCCGAAAAAAAAATTGCGTTAGGTGTATGTTTTATATTATACATGTTACACACTAAACCTCAGTAGTATTTCAAAAGTGAATCTGGGTTTGGTGCATACAACTGTTACCCTTATGAAATAAAAAAAAAAAAAGAATCAGCAGAAAATAAATTTTTGGTGGCTCTTGCCCCAACAGCTAGACAACGGTCCTCTAACTCTATCACCAGGGATCTTTGGTGAGAAACTTGGACATAAAGTTGCGCAGGGGAAGGGGAACCAAGCAAGCCAATTTGGAAAAACATACGTTCGGTGTTATGTTTTGCTAGAAGAACCGCGCCGATTATAGCCGTGCTATAGTTGGCAAGTTATTTCCCCAATACAATCAGAAACATTACACATTGTCTCATATACATGAATAGTGGACAACCTTTTTGGGACTAAGAAGTAAACATCATCTGGCTTTTACCTATACAAGTATGTTTTATTATTGTATATTCTCTGAATGATAAACTGTGACTATTAGAGATTATGCACACCTCATGATGTATTTTATGTTAAACTTTGACCTAACTTATACCGTTCATTTAAACGAGAAGACCGTTCATTAAGGAGAAGATTCGTCTAGTATTAACGTGGACATGTGGGCTACACTGCTTGGTTCTGTTCTGAAAGATACTAGCTGCGGCCCTCAGAGACCGTTCACACTCGATAATATTTTTTGTCATTACCTTTGGCTTAATTTACGCAAATATTCTTTGAATCAAATACTTGAAGTACAACGAAACACATTGAGGCTAACCGAAACGATTATCGGGTGATTATACCTGGGGATATTATTATCCCAGATTATACCAACAGGCCGGATTGGTTTTGGATTTCACTTTTGTCAGATATACTTTACTAAGCAGTAGCTATAAGACAATTTATATATTTTAAAACGTTGAGTGTTGTATTTACAGTAAATTCCACATAACGCACACATGTGTCTAAAGATTTCATGACTTACCACAATGGGAACGTCTAGGCACAAAACAGAAAAGACACATGTTCTCACAATGGTAACATGTGCCCGCAGTGTTGAGTAAGGTTTCTGTTTTGTCGTAACAGCTGTCACTATTAGTGAGCAACCAGACACAGTTTTGGCTCTGCTCTATGTTTACGCAGCGTATAAACGAATACTAAACACGTTTAACACTAAATACGTAGGATTGAGTGATAACCAGTAATTCTTTAGAGAGGAAATTCCTTTAACAAGTTTTAAAATTCTGGAGGCTGCTGACGGAGTCGCTCCGCACAAGAGATATATATTTATCATTTGTTTTATAAGAGACGGTATTTTGGTGGAAATTGGAATACAACGTATTTAACAATAGGTAGGGCTATTGACGGAGTCGATCTCCAAAGGAAATATGTGTTTATCATCTGTTCAATAAAAGACAGTATGTTGTGGAAATCTAACCTCAACATATTTTACAATACGGAAGTCGATCCGCACAAGAGATATGTGAGCTCTTAGAAATAATAGTTCTTTAGGGGTTCTTTAAAAAAGATGGAACCATCTGTATGGAGCCATAACGGTAAACACGGTTCTTAAGAATAGATGGAACCATCTGTATGGAACCATAACGGTAAACACGGTTCTTAAGAATAGATTGAACCATCTGTATGGAACCATAACGGCAAACACGGTTCTTTAGAAAAGATGGAACCATCTGTATGGAACCATAACGCTAAACACGGTTATTTAGAATAGATGGAACCATCTGTATGGAACCATAACGGTAAACACGGTTCTTTAGAAAAGATGGAACATCTAAAAGGAAACAAAACGACAAAAACGGTTCTTTGTTATACTAGGAAAGGGAGGAATGTTTGGAATAGTTGCTATGAGGGTTCAGTACAGAGCCATAATAAGCCTTAATCCATGACTGAAAACCCTTAAAGGGTTCCATTATAACCCATATTTTTGTAAGAGTGTATATATCATTTGTTGAAAAACGGTATATGTTATAGGAGTCTGTTTTTTTTTGGTGCTATTTATTGTAACTTGAATCTCAACTTCTTACTTTCCAGCCTGCCTTATATTTAACTTAGAGAAAAATTGGCGCATGTGTTAACATATTGTTCAAATACTAGTACCTTGTGTTGAAACAGAATTTCCTCTGTAGCACCTGTGTTTCTTAATGTAACTAATATAAGTAAAGCTCCGGCAAGTCATTGACAGTACAGGTGTATAGTAAACATGGCATGTTAATGGTACCGTTAAGTGAGGGGAAGGTGGGACTAAATTCCCCTCATTATTCTACCTTAATTATAAACTGTTACTGAATGAAGGACGAACTCCGCTTCTTTTATCAAGACTTTTTATAAAAGCAAAAACACATTAGTTACATTAAATATATGTATTGGTAAAATTATTTGTTTTAAGTAAGAAATAAAGTATAACCATACCCTAGTTATGAATGCCACTATTCGTGACCACTACATATATCACAATAAAACTTGTAAATATACTTCGGGTGGGGTTTAACTAGTTTACGCTTAAAAAGCAGAGTGAAAAAGGAGTTATACTGAGATTATTTTGTTGGCATTTAGAAGTTGGAGGCGTTTAAGCTGGAAATATACTTGGTATGGATTAAGGCTTCTTAGTTTAACAAGTGCTGCCTTTCTTTTCCAGTCAAGACATCGTTCTCAAAATATCCCTTTAGTGATGTTAATAATAATGGCATTTTGCTTAACTTCCCTGCTTTAGAAACCATGTGATGTGTTTTACAACTCGTGTGAAAAACATGTGAATAGTGTTTGCTCGATACAGACAAAACAGTGTTTAACGTCGGTATGTTGTGTAATCATTTATACCATACACAGCTGTTAACAGGCTCATCCGTGGTTCAAATCTACCCAAACAAGTCTGTAATTCACGTCTGATACAGTATACAATATGGCACATGGCAAAGGAAATATATTCGTTGCCCAAGACATCAGACATTATATGATACAACACCACAAGACATTAACCCATTTCAAACTAAACAACAAGACACAGCACTATGCAAACTAGAGAGCAAGGCGTATGGCAACTTAAAACAAGAGAGCAAGGCGTAACGCAACTTTAAGCAAGAAACAAGGCGACGTAACTTCAAACAAGAGAATGAAGCACAACCCAATTTCAAACATGAGAACAAGGCGAAACGTAAATTCAAACAAGAAAATAAAGCAGAGCCCAACTTCAAACTTTGAACTAGAGAACAAGGCGTAACTCTACTTCAAGCAAGAGAACAGGACACAAAGCAGTCAGATTAAATAACGAATGATAGACGGTTACAACATAAAGTGCATGGCACACTAAAATGTCACTCTAAAGAACAAAGTCAACATTACTTATTCCAGTGCCCCTATTTAAAGGAAATGACCTTAAAAACTACATTAAGAATAATCAAAGCAAAGCAATGTATTAAATATAAGTCTTTCTCTGGTGATATAACCAGTATTAATCTGGCCGTTGCATGTAGTTATTCTGATGTAATACGTTTTCTTCAATCATAATTTTTAACATGGAATTTTCTTTTTTGCGTTACAAATCAAGTTGGCTAACTACGATTTTTTCTCTTTTACAGGCTCAAACACTGGTTTGGGAAAGGCTACGGCAATCGAATTAGCAAAGAGAGGGGCCCGCATCATCCTCGCCTGCCGAGACGATAAGAAGGGGGAAGCCATAGCCCGTTCCATTAAGAAAAAGACGAAAAATATGGGCGTATATTCCATGAAATTAGATCTGGCCTCCTTGCATTCCGTCCGAGAATTTGTAGAAGATTTTAACGCGAAAGAAAACCATCTGCATATACTCATTAATAACGGTGGTAAGTCATGTCCTGTGTAGGGTGTTTTAAGTGTTCCCACCTTCCTTAACCAGCGCAGCATGCAGTAAGTATGTGTTGAGTGTATTGGTGGTAAAGTGCCGCATGTAGCCTATGCATTGGCCGCAAAACAAAACAAAAAATACGAGTTGGAAATTTTAGGCAGAGCTCATTTTTATGTGACGGGGAGATTGTAGAATAGCTAGAAAAATCTATTTAAAAGGCGAGTGATCTAGTGCAATTTGCTTATACATTAAATTAACAAGGTCTTTGAAAACATAAACATTGTACAGCATTTCATATAAATGCAATACATGATCCATACTCAGTTTTACCGTCATGTAGAATCGGCTATACATGGTGTAAGACATCGAAACCATTAATTGGTAGGCCTATAACACAAATAAATGAATTGGGTTCTTATTCTATGGTTATCAGATTTAAAACATTTTTAATTGCCAATTGTATTTGTATTCTATGCGAGTCCGGTTAATGAAGATCCATGCCCTCGGTTAGCCTTAGTCAAATAGTCCTGTTACCGCTCTTACATATACGCTTATGCCCAGATCGAGATTTGCTGTTTTACATCGTCAAGTACGTGCGAAAATACAAAACATTGGTTTTTAGTAACCAATCATTGAAATGATAATTTTGCGAAATATTTTCAGATTCAAAATTGTTAAATATCGAAGCTTTTCTGAGTGGGGTCCCTTAATCTGTCTTGTTGACCATTTGAGTTTCTTAAACACTGACAGTACCGATATTCAGAAGATCTCGTTCTCCTTTACGCGGGCAAGGGGTCTAAACAGCAAACAAATTACGCCCTTCGTGCTGAAATCGGGTGAAAATTTGTCCCTGGAATGATGACTTACCATCTCTTGCAGAAGGCCGGGTGGCTGATATATACGTGGCTGGCATTTCCAGCTGGCGATTCAGCGCCTGACTCGTTCGGTCGTGGGTTCGCTTTCCAGGCGGGTTTCAACGTGCAAAATTTTCAGAACTAAAAGCTGTTCAAACTAAGAAACTGTTATTCCAAATTAGTGAAAATACTGTAAACCTTTTGTCGGTATTGAATGTGGGTTCTCTTGGTCTAGCCAAGACAAGGGATCGATCCCCGATGGAGGCATGCACTTTCATTTGGTACTATACATTTATAAAATATATAGATATATACGCACCATACATACCTGATTTATGAACCAGATGGCTATAAATATTTCGAATACCAAGGTCCAAGGTCGACAGCGAGCGTGGATTTCATTGCTTATGTAACATGTGTTTTGTAACAAACCAAATCATCGCACTACTGGTTAGTTTCTGGGAGGTGATAATACTCGAAGTGATTGTTTCTTTCAGGGGAAACGGGTTGTCCGCCACATGTACAGGGTTGATGTTTGATTATCTTTAACATTCCTTCTTCGATGTCATAACATTACAAATCTGTAGGTAAACTCTAATGATAGTCTGTCCCTGCAAATTGTTATCGAATAAAAATGATGTTCGTGTAGAAAAATAATTTTATTTTAGCATTCGCCTTTCAGAGGCTCCATTTTTGTACCGTAAGTGATATTGCCAAAAAGTCGTGGTCATCGTCCGGCCACTTACAACTATTTAGGCAAAAAAGCTTTTTTCGGACTTAAATCATTGACAAGACACCGATGAGCATAAAGTTTGGAGTTTATAAGTAAACCCTCTGTTTTAATGCGGGTTAGTACACAAAAAAAACTATTCCTTAACATCTTAAGAAAAGGGTTAAGGAATATTCCTGGAATAATGCATCAGCGGAATATTCCATAAATTTCCAGGAATAGGACGCAAGGATTGTTCCAAACATGTTCATGGATTATCCTTGAGGTTACGGAAAATTCCACAAAAATTAAGGAAAATTCCCCAGTTATGCAATTTTTTCCATTATTTTGTTAATGATTTTTTTTTACACTTTATGTGATAACTCTCATGCAGGTTTATTGGTGAGATCTGGGATGTAGACTAGAGTATAGTATTTATATAAAAAAAAAAAAAAAAAAAAAAAATACACCAGATAAATTTGGGGAGAAGCTCTAGGATGGAGAACCAGTAAATATTTTTTATTCATCGGTTAATGAGTGTTTCGAAGTTTTGATCTCCCAAAGCTATATGGAAAAATTTTAAGGGTTTGAAAAAAACTGGCTTCAGTAGAGAGAAACGAGAAAAAATGTGTGGGATCTACCATTATAAAGACATATCGGTTTCCCTGCAGTTTTATCTCTTTGTATTTTATTAGCCAAGGTTCGTACCTGCAGGGAACTATACTCTTCGCGATGCCGTATCGTGTTTTATCATGGGATGAACTTTTCTTTCCTCACTACACCTGAACGTCAGACGCGGCAAACCAGTATACTAGCTGCCATTTTGTTACCCGATGGACATGCGCAGCCCACATACAAATGTCATTCAAAGCTTTACTGACTCTTGGCTCTATATTCGTATGATTAACAAGGTCACGTTGATCCTTAGCTCCAGCTCTGGAGTAAAGGAAAACGCAATTTGCCGCTTAAATAGGAAACAATATGGCGGCCCGTAAGCTCCGAACTATTTTTACCCAACCACCTCGATCATCTAAGAAACGGAGTTGACCAAGGTCTTTCTATCTGCTGCTCTGCTAGACGTTTACCAGTGGCCACAGCCCGGTACATCTGTCTGGCAGCTGAGCTTCATCCAGCTCTTCTCCTCTCGAGTTTCTAAGTTATGACGTTTCTATTTTTGGCAAGCTGTTACTGACATTGTACACTATGATCGTTTTCCTCTTGAAAGCTTTCTTGTTTTTGTGAAGCTATATCTTGTCCGCCGTGGGACCACCAGCTGCTTAACATGACAGAAATTAGTCAACTCAGTTTTTTGTTGCTTTTATGATTCCTTAATTTTAAGTAAACAGCTTCTGTATTGTTTTTTGTTGAACACAATAACCTACATCACCTCGGTGAAGTTTTCCATCTCATCAGACAATCGACAATCTAGCTAATGTTTTTACTCTCTCAGATGATCTATACTGATGGCTATATTTGGCGATAGCACACAGATGCTAGTCAGCCATAGCGTTCAATCCTTCTTTAGACTTTTGTCTTATAGTAGCTCGCAAATTGGACGCGCCATTTGGTCCTTGACGTTGCAAAGATTAACACCATCAGTTTTAAACACAGCGTTTATTTTCAAAACAAATCATTGGGAACATAAACCGTGTTTCTTACAAAAAACAGTATAAAAAACCTTTTTTGTCAAGAATCACAATTTCAACAATTTTTGGTATCAGACTGGCACAATCACATAAACCGTGCCAGTGTGATAACTTTAAGAAATATATATATTTTGAATAAATGAAGAGAAAAAAATCTGTTTGCCTCCACCGTGATTCGAACCAGGGACATTTGGGTTACAGGCCTAAAACTATAAGTATATCAATATGAATGAGACATTAAACAATCTCTGATTAAATGGCCGTTTACGAAATGTATTAATAAACTATGCTATGAGTCAATGTTGCACATTTTCTTGCTCATAAATCTTTTTAAAAAAAGACAAACATAAACATAAATTCTAATCATCTAACCGCTTACGTTTCTTTGGTATGTGTAAAATAATTATAACGTCTTGATTTATTGTTTTTCAGCTTACATGGGCCCCAAGTTGACCACGGAAGATGGTATCGAGAGAAATTTCGGGGTGAATTATTTGGGTCATTTCTACCTCACGTACTTACTGGTGGATAAATTGAAAAGATGCGCACCATGCCGGGTGATTAACGTTGTTTCTGACGCCAGCGTGTCCTCTAAACTTGACCTTGAGGACCTGCCGCTCTCCAAAAGTTATGGTATCTACCCAGCCTACGCTAGATCCAAGGTGGCAATGCTCGTACACACCATAGAACTCCACCGCAGATATTTCCGTGACGTCATTCTCTCGTTCGCTGTCAATCCAGGTGAGAATCTAGGGTTATATTATTCGTCCGTATATACTAGTTAAATATAGGGACAGATATTTCTCCCCGAACGAAAACAGATTCTACCACATCTGTGAATTCTGCACTATGTTCATCAAAAGTTCCAGTGTGATCAATTTAAAGACATATACATCAAAAGCAGAACGTATATTTGACATAAAAATCTTTTGAGGTTCGCCTGAAATCAACGTCTGTGAAGTTTTTTGTATTTACGTAAGACAAATATTGACTGCTCCCTTCGAATTGTGAACTGTGAACTGCGAACTGAATTCTAACTTCACCGACGTCTGAAATATTCAATCACACCATGTACCATAATAAACCAGTGAAATATAATAATATACCATATACTCTTAACTAGTAAATCATCTCCTGTTATCTATATATAATAAGGGGTCGTTGTGGGTGAGGAACTGACGTTTTAGGTGTAACAAGTGTTTCCTTTGCTTCTTTAACGAGACCCGCTAGGTTGGTCATGTTGGAATAGAAAAGGAATTTAGTTTCTTACACCTTTTCCTAATTCAAATCGAAGCGATAGAACGTAACATTTAATCCAATAAGCTTATCAGTCTAAGCGTTTCTAGTTTCCTCTTCAAAGGCAATAATTGTTTTGTTATTCTATCAGCACCATCTTTAGCCGAGTGGTCAGGAAGGAATAAATGTTCGGCTATCAGGGATATGAGTTGCAACCTGATAAGTTAAAATGTTTTCCATATAAGAAACATGTCTAGTTTGTCACACAGAAAAGGCCTTGTCCGGTATGTAAAGGTACCTAGCTTGGAAATAGTCTTAGGTTTAACTAATACCGTTAATTCCAAAATCCCTGTGGTATCTAAATTTGGGTCTTTGTACAATGAATCATCTTAAAAATCTTTACCCACGCTGATAGAAGGCTGGAGTTTATTGTTATAGTCATGTTAATTAAGCTGACTGGTAATTGACAGATCAATGTTATCTTCGGAAAGTTTCCAGAGTATAAATATGACATCCAAATAACGAAGGTACAATAGAATTTGCTCAGCACATTTAACAATAACTTTTATGTTCCTACACGTTAAAATGGAAGCCAATATGGCATTAAACCTTTTGCCCATAGCGCAACCATTAATTTGCTGGTACTTTTGGATGTTACTATCGAAATCAAAATATTTTCAACGTCTCAATGGCGGTTGGACGATGGAGATCGGGATACTAATCAAAATCCTTTCTCGATATCAATATTTGCATAGATAAATTCTATGATGTCTTTATAAACCTCAATTTCAGATACATTACATTTCTGAAAACTTCGATCATTGTCAAAAACGCCTGTTGGCAATTAGTTTGAGATCTTTATCAACAAGTCCCGATGTGTGGGAAGTGTCACATTTTGATATCATAGGTTTGTATGGAGACAAAGAAGGTTGTTGTCATTTCCCCTCTGGATTGTGAATTTTAGCGAGAATACAGAAAAGTCTCATTTTTTTAAATATAAGTCGCAGTAGATGATAACTTTGCTTAGTAGTAATGGAATGTTGATTCTCTAAAAACATACCTCAGATTTAATATTTCACAAGACTTCGATTTTCTATAAACTGTAGTCATAAAAGTTTTTGTATGGTGTGTTAATTTCAGGGGCTGCTAACACAGATTTGTTGAGAAATTGGCCCGGTATGTACGGGAACATGCTGAGAGTAATGTCAAGATTCTTCTTCAAAGTGCCAGAAGATGCTTGTCAGACGATCGTGTACTGCGCTGTGGCTGAGAAGATCAAGCACGAGTCCGGGCGAATGTTCTATAACTGTAAACGTGGTCATTACAAGGAGTACGTCAAGGACAAGGAAAGGGGAGAGAAATTATGGAACATCAGCTTACAGCTTTGTGGACTAGAACGGGATATAGCTGAACCAACCGAGGAAAAGAAATGAACCAAATACATTGATGGTTAAACTGAAATATAGTGTAACGTGCCTTAAATGAATTTATTCTATGCAAGAATGCTACAAGATTCAGCTAGAAGAATTTGATTTCAATTATGACGTTGGACTATATGGGTCTTGTACGAAAATGTCAAATTGGTATAAATCTACCAACTACAAAAGCATAACATTCTATGCAATAATGCAACAAAAATCTGCAAAAACGGCTGGCCCCTAGTTGATTTTTATTTCCATAAAAGAAAACATGTTTAGTTTGATAGTGTCAAAAATGATAAATTACAACAATGTTAGTATGAAAGTTGTGAACCATAAGGTGTGAACACGCAGATATTGTAATAAGAGAAAAATCCAATTTAATTTATCCACAAATGAAATGCAAGACAGAGACAATTGTTCCGTGTTTACAATAAATACTTGTGCATAAGTTCTAGGCAGAAGAGATAACTATTTATGCGTTAGTTACCTTAAGCATGTTTTGTCTACCGTCGTTGACATCACATCGTTAAAGGACACCATTAACACAACTGTGATCATTTCATTTTAGACCCTCCTTAATTGATTTCAGTCGTGGTTCTAGATATAAGAACTATTTTACTTTACCGAACGTTCTTCAGAGCTGCGGGATGTCATTTTGACCACATTCATCATTCTTATACCAAATAAATTTCGATTGAACCAGACCGTACTCGCGTTAACTTGCGACCTGACAGATCATAAGTTTACATGAGAAGGGTCTGATACACGTGGCACTAGTATCAAAATGCCTAACTCTATTGACTTTCGTCATCCTAAAATGTGAGCTTAACTGGAATCATACTGAACCAGGGACCCTGCAGATTAATAAATTCGACACAATCGCATCTTTATAG
>JAVFBW010136172.1:0-13313 GCA_034783835.1 Mopalia ciliata
ATTATTTGACATGTAGGAGACAAACATGTGACTTAGCACAATGTAGATGTACCAATAATAGTGCCACTGAGGATAACTGATCAGGTTTTAATATATAATATATAGATATATATACTGGTAAGAAAAGGATATTCTCCAGGTAAGGTCAATAAGGGCTTAGCACCACATGGAAAAGTACATCTGAAATGCTCACAACTTCATATCCGATTCAAAATCACACCTGTATTTCTATTTGTAATTAACAGGTAACAACTGATAGTATTTACATATAGGTTGATAGTAATTAGCACCACTTTTGCAAAAATAGAGAACCAGCCCAGGTAGGTAAAGAGGGTTTTTCTTATTTCATGAATCTGCTGCCCAACATGCTGACACACTGCACCAGTCAATCTCTTTGCTTCTCAGTATAAATCCACAAGTTCTGAATGGACTTACAGTTTAGTTAATCCGCTGGAGCCTGTGTATGTTGATTATAGTATTCAACACTACAGGTACACATACAGTATATGGACAGGTAAACACACCCCAGATTGTTTTCACTGGGGTAAGTGACACTTTTAAGACCCACAGTAAGTTTTGAGAGAAACTATAACACAGACAGTCGTCAGTTTGCAGTTATGTAGCCAAGTTAATGGTATCACATCAGGGATTCATCATCTACAACAGAGAGAAAAAAAGCAAAATTAAAGTTACATAGTTTATAATTGGGAAATTTAGACATACTTGAAACTTTTTCTCTCATATGATGCATCTCAGTCCATAGGGTGAAGGAAGTCAGAGACCCTGAACTCTACATCACTGGTTTGTTTGTTTGTTTGTTTGAGTGACGACTGTATTGATTCTAGTTTCTACTATCTATTGAAATGTAACTGCTGTGCGCCAAAATTAGTATATATATAATGGGCTAAAACTTTATAATAACGGCACTTGGATCTAGCCAAAATCATGTATTCATATAGCCGTATTAAATTTATATATCATGCAATTTACTTTGGTGGTGGTGGGGGCCCTAGGCCTCACCCAATCCTTCCAACCCACCACTGGTTAATAGTTAAGTCTTTCATTTAATATTTTTTAATGAAACCGTAGGCCCCCTATATCAACTTTCCAAACATAAAAAATTTTGATTAATGTATAAGATTTTAAGAGTTTGATGGTAAGAGTATCCATAAGGATTAAAGAACCTGTATAATCTTTAAGGATAACAGAACCCTGGTTACTCTAACAGCCAAGCACTAAAATGTGAAATTTCAGATTTTTTATCTTATCAGAAGTTTGGCACTTAATTTATCAATTAAATGACACACCATTACGTATTTGTATGAACTCATTAATTAATCTATGTATGTATGACTCATGAACTCGTTTTGTTGTACATAGTCTTCATAGTAACTAGTTACTACTTATAGAGTAGCTACTTATAGAGTACGAAATTAAATCCCAATCAAACAAACAAACTTAATGTACCATGGTACTGTATCCTACCATGGTTTATTGTCAGAACCATACTCAGAAGTAAGCTATAGCTATAGAGTTGATTTCCTTCACCCAGAGTTTGATATAAGATTAAATATTTTAATTAGTTATTTTGAAATCATGCTGTGAATTAATTATTTGATCAAATCTTGTGTCCGTCATCATATAAGTGAAATACCCTTGAGTATGGGGTTAAACAGCAATCAAACAAACAAACTTTTACAAGGAATGTCCACTGGCTTTTGAAAATTTATTGTCAGATTTATATTGGTAAGTCACACTTTTCCCTGTCTCAAATTTCAGTTCTGTACACCCATTGGCTTGGTGTCCATTGTAGAATTACGTATCATTAGGCATAGTGCCAAAACCTCAAGAAAATCAACATTATAACATTATCAGATTATCCTCTAAACTATTTATATTTATGAAAGTAGAGAAAGCAAATATGACCTACATGTACCTCTCATGCATCTGTATGTATTTTGTAGAGGATGCCAGTCCGATGTGTTTTGTATCTGATAGACCTGCAATTACCATGATCTTGAGTGAGTCCCATGATGTGGCTCCAGCAATCGCGGGGATGGTTTTTACAAGGTTATCTCCCAATTTTCCATTGTAAGTGGGCAAGGAACAACAGGACAAGTGGAGTGGACAATCCGACGTCATATAAGTGCAATACCCTTGATTATGACGTTAAACCCCAATCAAACAAACAAACATACAATGATACCAACTAATCATCTTGGTTTATACCATATCGTAGTTGCTCCACATATGTTTAGTGAATGGACTGTCAAGGGTGGTCAGGATTTGTTTCCCGGAATGAGCAAAACACTGAAGTAAGCTTATTGCATAAATCACCTCTAAACCAATAAGCTTACACTTAGGTTTGGTTAAAACCCAATTCATAATCATAACAGAAGCGACATCGCATCACTTGGGTCTTGTTCACACAGGGCGCTGCACGACACGTTTTATTCCTATGCTTTAACATAGGTAAAATCACTCAGGCAATGACATCACAATGCAAACAGAAACAATCTCATAATGTTATGGCCCCGTGAGGGCGTGGGTGGGCCATGGCCCTGCAGAATACTCCCTCGGCTTCCTCGGTCGATCGTAAGAGGCGAAAAATGAGGTTGCTTTCTGTTGCCCTGGTGTTCCCAGAGCTAAAGGGTAACAGCAAGCAGATTTGTTAGTGATGTTCTATATTTGTGTCCGTCGTTATATAAGTGAAATACCCTTGAGTATGACGTTAAACACCAATCAAACAAACAAACAAATCAATGTAATGTAAGAGAAAATCTGACTGAATCGAGAAGACGAGATTGTTGTGCAACACTAGCCTCTATAGTAGATGTTTGAACTTTATTACATAAAAATAACTGTTCTGCATTATTTTCGTACAGCGCGATAGTCCTGTTGTGTCTCATTTGAATTGGGTTTTATAGCTATGGTTCTTAAGTAACAGTTCCCTGAATGAATACGTTACATGTATAATACCATCTGACTATCCTTTTATTTTTTCAGGTGACTTGTGTCTGATGCTAGTTAAATGGATGAAGAATCTCACCTATTTGACGCAACAGCGCCGCTGAATGTGGTGTAAAACACCAATCAATTATTCACCTGCTTGACACCAGATCTGACTTAATAAGATGGCTTTTGATGAAGATGATGTGTATAATGTGTCTGTTATTGTATCTGTTGTACAGTGCTCAGCACCTGACAAGCCACCCGTCCAGGGCACGTCAGAAGGCGATGGGTTTATATTGAACAACTGGGACTTTGCTTTGTCACATTTCCTAGAACCATTGTCTGGGAACTTAATGGAACCATTTTATGATTCTGAAGTTGCTGATCATGTGCAGAACAGTCGTGAAAGTGTGTGCAATACCACAGTGGATAGAACGCTTACATTTATAGTTTATCCTTCCCAGGTTATACAGTGGCTGCTGATTTTAACTGTGTTTCTTTTTGGGATACCTGTAATATATTACTTAGTTCGATTATTATCATATTTGGTAAAGTCCAGGCTCTTTCACAGACAGTCACATGTCACAACACATGGGAAGAAAAAGCTGTCTAAGGTTGCACCATTACTTGTCCAAGATATGTGTAACTCTGTTGGAGATGCTGTGACTGCTGAAATAAATCCTGAGCCATCATCCACAGATATTAGGGAAGATGACATGTACCCAGCTGTCAAAACTCCGCCCCCTGTTAGCAAAGTGGCTCCTTTTGACCGTAAAAGATGTCCCCTGGACAAGGGAGATGTTGTCAAGTTTTTGGCACACACAGTGGATCTGCTGAATACAGGCCTGAACAGAGTGCTTTGGAAAACATCCTCTTCTGGTGGGGTTTCATCCATGCACCTGTCCTCACCCACTCTATCTAGACGGTGGTCGTCCATGCAAAGTAATCGGGGACCTTCGACCTTGAGAAGATTAGGAAGGTCAACAACAAGCTTGCCATTGATGGATCATGATGAAGAAATGACTTTAGATAGTTGGGATGAATTTGAGGAAGCCATTCAGCACTTCAGTTGGCGACAAAGTAGAACTCCAAAAGTAAATCGCACCAGGGTAGGAGGAGAAGTTTTACAGCAAATGTTTGGTTATTTGGAGAAGAATTTATCTTCTGATGGGGCTCAGTGGCGAGCTGCGGCCATGCTTACTACATACATCTTATCTCTTCTTGAAAAGGAATTACAGAGACTTCCGAATGCTGCCAGTCTAGGACTAAAATTTGTAGAGTTTTTACCACTTGGCAGCTGTAATAAAGGTACAAAGACAGGCAATCCAAATGAATTTGATGTCTTGATGGTTGTACAGCCAACATGCTCAGAGCTTAAAGCAGCTATGGTTGGAGGGGAAACCGAGGGACTTCCACCTGGTAAAACCATCCTGGTATTGGGGGAAACTGGCATGTGTACACCAAAACGTTTTTTCAAAGAAGTGTCCGTACATGGTGTTAAGATGAACTGCATGGTGACCCGGCAGACTGCCTTCACAGCTCATGGTTTATTGGATAGTGCTTTGGCTGAAATATCCTCTAAATGCAGGAAACTGGCAGAGAAAATTCCTTATAGGGTGCAAAAGATTGAGTCTAAACCCACACACTCTAAAATTATAATAGACACTAAGGTGATCAACAATATAGGTTTTAATGTGGAGGAGATCGCTATTTACATTACACCCGGTGTCTGTATAGCTGAGGGTGGCTTGCAATGTCTTCCTTTGTATGCTGTTCCCAACTGGAACCAACGTAATACACCATCTGCTCGATCAGTATCCGTCCCAAAAAGAAGTGACTCTATTGAGCCCGAGATCATTTGGTCTCTGTCTACAATGTCTTTGGAAAAGGCCTTTAGCTGTGCAATTAATAAAAGGATGAAACTTAGTGGGGTTGATTCTTGTCATGTCACATGTCTTCTTGTTCTTAAAACTTTGCTTCAGAATAATAACCCATTAGAGAAGGATCACATCTTTGGTTATTGGCTCGAAACCATTGTCAATTTTCTTCTTTTAGAAAGCGCTCCAGAAATGTGGACCTACGGCTGCTTAACGGATCGTCTTTCAGATGCTTTAATTTTCTTGAATCGAGCTCTGCAAAACCAGAGATTACCCCATTTTTTCGTTGGGAATCCTCACCTGTTGAAACAGTTCCCATATTTGAAGATGTTCCCTTGGTTGTCGGTAAATAAACAAGTCAACTTGATGTCATCAATGTCAGAGCAAAGTGCTGAAAATCTAATGAAACATGTCATTGAACAGAAAAAAAATGTGCCATTTAAACATGTGATCAGTGAACATTTCTCCTCAGACATGTGGGAATATGAGTTTTTTGTTTTCAGCTAATTTTACCCATCAAATGTTACCTATAGTGCTTCTATAAACTTACTGGCATACTGTACTAAATACTTTCTGCAGGACTGCGGTGGTTTGAAGGAGCTTCCTGTTAGTGTTGCCCTGGTCCTTTCCGAGCTAAACGGAAACAGTCATGACCTTAAGTACGGTGTTTATCAAACCTCAGAATTTTTTAAACTTTTACAATGTGACTCACAGTGTGACTTAAATGCAATTTAGTAATAAATGTGCCCTGGAGCAAGATGATAAGATATGACATGGTGTGTAATATTTTACACTACATTTCTACATTCAAGTGTAATTTTTACCTTGAAAATGCATTTAGAAAAAGATATGACACAAACACTGTTAGTACATGACGTGTCCTCTTGTATTCCCATCACAGTGACCCCGTTTTGGTCAGCCTTGGCACAAATATTGCCTTTCAACCGTAGGTTAAATCAAAATGATTTATATACACAAATACCACTGATCAGTCAGAGTACAACACAGTGTTATACATTGTACTATAAATGCCAAATGCTCTAATTTGCAGGAAGTTGAACCGTTGATGGGAACTTCCCCGGTTTTCCACAGCCCTGAAGCTTTCTTTTTGTATTTGACTGTTGACATAAAAGTATATTATTAAAGGTCGAGGAAGGTTCCTGTTGCCTTGGTGATCTGATTTAATACTTGAACTCCTCCCTAGCCAATGTTTTATTCAAACTCACTCTGCATTACAACCCTTGGTGGACCATGCACCTCAAACCAGGTCATTCAGGGATGCATTTCATTAGCTGCATCAGGAATTGTAAAAACCAATCAAGCAATGCGATACAAACAAACTCTGCCTGATGAGATCTTCACAAATGTAAGATTATGACTGCCCATTCTTCACTAAACTGATAACATGACTATATAGCGCAACTGGAAAATCAGAGTTCAAACCAGAGTAAAATGTATTGGCTGTACGGAGAATCTAGTGAAAAAAAATTTAACCTGAAAATTATTGGTCGTGAGACATTTTACATTTTTTCCAGTGGTGCTATGTAGTATATATTCTGGTTTGAGAAGCTGGGTCCTTCAGGGAATGTAATGGGGACTATTGGGGAGTAGCTCAGAACAAAAGCACTAGACTTATAAAACCAGTCTGTGTATTGCCAGGATGCTTTTCCATCTGGGAATACTGGGATATTGGATTGTGGACTTGTATAGATTATTATACTTCAGTCTGTGATTTAGATGTGTTTAATAGTTTGGCAGTTGGCTTCATAGATAGATGCCATATTAATCCAAACATTTAAATATCAAGTATTCTTAAATATTATTTTATTAACATTGTACAACTCTAAACCAAATCAGTACATCATACCATACTGTTGACATAGCTTCAAAAAGTATTTAAGGTACTGGTACTTGATGTTGAACTGAAATTTGTTTTGTATGTAAAACTTTATATATTTACTTGCATATTACATTTGAATGTTAACACAGGAACACTTATTATGGATTAACAACTTCTGGGTTTATTAGGACGACGTTTCAGTCTTGTTTCTTACACCGTTATCAAGTCAAAGTGAAGTTGTTAATCCATAATAAGTGTTCCTGTGTTAATGTGTAACCGACTTCTAAATGCCACTTAAAGAGTTCATTTGAATGTTGTTGTGCATGGAATGGATATTTAGGAATACAGCTAAGATAAGGATAATCAATTTAGGCTTAATATATTATATAATTTTGGTGTTTTCACAAGTTTTTAGGTATTTTATCTTTTTATTGTACATATGGATTTGTTCAACTTAGGCATAAATTATAGGATAATGGCTTGATAACATAACCCTATTTGCTGTTTTTACTTTTAAATATACCTTTTTATTGTCTTTTCTATTACCATCATTTTACAATTTTAACTACATGTAGTATTTTGTCTTTCATTTACCAGTTTTGTTCAAGGAAATATTAAAGCAAATAATTAAATGTTTTCTTCTTTATCTTTTAATATTATTTTATATTAATACCACTCTCAAAACTTGCGTATGATAATTGTTTATTTGAGGTGAGTATTTTACACATGAAATAATACAATGACAAATGATTATATATGGGCAGATTTGATATATTTAGCTTGACATCTGTTAAGGCAGAATTTGTCTGTCAACAGGTAAGCCTACTAAACTGCTCTTAAATGTGGTTCTACAGCTCTTATATCAATAATATGTCAACGCTGGTTCGGCTGGTTGATCTCTTTACCCATTCTCTTCGAATGTTGCATTTAACTCCAATCAAACAAACAGTCTTTCCACTTGGTCATTGTTTCTGGTCGGACAGGGTGGTTCCCATGACCTATTGTGCAGGCAGATTCACATCAAAGATATTCAGGGTGATCAATATAGCTTGGAAGTTCCTGTACAATGTATAAACCTAATACAGGAAATCAGAAGCAGTCCAAAATGGTCATTTTGCTTCACCTTTCATATAACTGGGTGTCCAATTTTGACAGTTTTTTTATATCTCCTGCATGTTAAAGTTTCTTAAAACAGGGTGTCCAAATGAGGCAATTCTTCACTTCAGGGTGTCCATTTGGACGGGTGTCTGCCTAAGCCATTGACCGTATATGCACAAGTTTACTGACCCAACAAACAAGTTCTTTATCCATGCTTGTTTGTTTTAGGTGATTAATTTAAACCATGCAGCAAATAGCTACTGCTAGCATTTCATATGAGAATACGGCTATAGAGATCAAGTACCTCATTTATAGGGCTGTTCAAATAAAAGATGCACAACTGTTAAGAAATATGTGTGTGTGTCTTTTTTAATGATGTTTCTGACAGAAGGCCTACTAGTCCTACGGTCCATTCATTTCAAACAATTTTAAGCACTGCAACAGTTGCAGTTATTTCTTGTATGGACTGGACATCAAGGTTTATATGGAATGCCAATCTTAACCCTGCAGAGTTGTTATATTCCTATCATTTTGAGTATTATATCATTGATCAGAACAAGGGCTTAGGAAGAGGGGTGTCGACACCCTGAATTGAACCTCATTTGGACACCCTGTTTTAAGAAACTTAACATACAGAGGATACGTAAACTAAAGAGAGGACACCCAGTTGCAAAGTGAAGCGAAATGATCATTTTGGACACCATACTTTTGATTTCTTGCTAAACTCTGGATCAGAATCGGGTAATAAATATTTTTGTAGATCTGCTAAAAAAAACTGCATTTGGGCTAGGCTATCTTAGTACATCAATAATAAGGAATGCCATATTCAATATTGCCACTAGGCCATCCAAAATAACATAAATGTTTCCTGTATTAAACAAGATGATTAAAAAATGGTTGGGTGGTAGTGTGGTGGCTGAGAAGTGCCAAACTGCCTCTCTTTTCAAACTCCCAAAAAGTTGTGATGCCAATTTGCATTGCGATAAAGCAAAGCTGCTTTGCGAAGTTGCAGTGCAAATAAAATTTGGAAATGAAAATTAACTTAAAAATGAATTAAGGCAAAAAGAGAATTAAAACAAATTTAAATAAATGATGACGTGATTGACAGGCCGTGAAATCCATCACAGGAAGCGAATTGAAAGCCACAATTTCAGCAGGAAACCTAATCAGCATTAGTCCATAGAGATCTCTGGTAATCTCTAGGGTTAGTCATAGGCCGCTGCTCTCCGTTATCAGATAGCAATTTGTAGTCAGAAGTTTAAAGTATGACTTCCTCTGTTCGCATAGTCCGCGGGTGGGTGTATGCAATTGAGAAAAAGCTTTCCACGTTTTATAGCTCACAGTTAGCAATTCATAATAGGCAGTAATAAACGCCCTCCACAGAATGAACATTGTATACACAATCAGTTTTATTTAAATTTGTTGCCTTCACCATATGTTATGAGTAAGTTTATAAAATAACTGCGAACTGCGGTTCAACTTCACACACTTTAAAAAAAAAAAGAAGTGTACAAAAGCCAAAATCTTCTTATTTCTTAACATCGCAAGAACCAATCAATAAGCTTATTCGTGTAGAACTTTCTATTACGCTTCAAAAGAAACAATCCATGTAGTACAACAAAATATACAATAAATAAAAGAATTCTGGAAAATACAGGAATGGTTTAATGCTAACAGACTCTCACTAAATGTGAAAAAACTAATTGATGTTCATTGAACCGTTAAGAAAAAAAACGAACCGGCCATCTATAAATATCAGCAGAAGTCTTAACTAGAAGTATGCAACTGCCATATAGATAAGAAAAGGTATAACGTATCAATCGTCGTATCACACAAGAAAACTCAAAAGAACGCAACTTTAAAAATTATGCATTTACCCTGTTCAATATGTGCTTGTTAAATAAACAATAAAGGGCAACTAAATCAACAAATATTAAGCCAGTCATCTGTATGAAAACAATTGGTAAACACTGAATGATTTGGGACGAAATTACCCAGAGTTCCTCATAACTAAAAAAAAGACTCCAGTCTGACATGTGACGTCGCTGGTTCTTGTTGGTCTACAATGCTGTGGACATCACTATACAGCAGTTGCATACTTCTAGTTTAACTTCCCATCGTAACTTTACATTGCCACTGCGCTTCTGCGTATCCCAACTTTGCTACTTCACTTCTTCGCATTGCATCGCAACTTCACAACGCACTTTCGCTTCATCGCATCCCAACTTTGCTTCTTGGAATTTGTAAAGCACAGAGATGCAGTTTGGCCCTTCTCGGCCATCATAAGAAAGGGATTATTTTTAAGTTTTTTAATTTTTTGAACATTTTTTTAAAACTATTAAAATAAAAACTTTTGTTTGAAACTGCGTCGTGGAGTGTTATATCTGAAAAAAGGTTTATCCTTGTTATTTACAATATAATAAGTAATCTTCAATCAGGGGAGGAAATTTTGTAACAACAACAACCAATGACCTTATATATAGGTCATTGACAACAACACCACCACCACCTGTTTTAAGTGAATGACACTCACAGACACTTATGTCTGGACGGTAGCTGCCTGTTTTCGCTAAACCTACCCATGTTTATCTATATCGAAGTGAGCATAGTTGACAACAGTTAATACATGTGATGCCACCATTTTATCAAAACCGTCGCCGTCTTACCTCCATGACATAGTGCATGGTGACAGAAGTCTAGTAGGGCAACGTATAAAAAAAGTACCTTACGCTTGTCAAGATAGATGTACATGTTCGTATGTTTCTCTTGCTTGCTGCCTGTTGTCTCAAGAGGCAAGGTGCGTAGCAAGAAGGTCCACTGTTTGTGATGTCTTT
This sequence comes from Mopalia ciliata, assembly GCA_034783835.1. Classification (NCBI taxonomy): domain Eukaryota; kingdom Metazoa; phylum Mollusca; class Polyplacophora; order Chitonida; family Mopaliidae; genus Mopalia; species Mopalia ciliata. Next base: position 10,602 of record JAVFBW010136172.1, read on the forward strand.
CTATTGCGTCTACTGTCCTATAGTGTCTTGTCATTGCTTGTTGCCAGTTGCCACTGACGTCGGGTAGGTTTCTGGTAAAGACGATCAGTTTGAGTGGGATTGTAATTGTCTTTGTTTGTTGCCCATACTCCATAGTGTTAAGAGCTGTTACTTTGACCCATTGGGCTGGCACACCGTCATATAATTAAGTTAACCTCAAATGAATTTTCACGCAATGACCAGGTGCACTGTCATAGGCTACATGTAGGAGTGAAATAATTTCAAGTAGGGTACAGTGTGTAATCCCAGTCAAACAAAGAAATCTAAGGGTATGCCTTCCTCGAAAATGATCATCAACTTCTGGCCAAGTTTTCTAGAAGGGGTGTCCTGTGTGACATTTTAACAGACAGTAATGTTATGTACATATGCCTACAATTCCTGGCCCCGCCGCCGTGGCTTAGTGGTAACATGTGCACTTACTAAACCTGATTTGATGTACCGTTAGGCCTTCATGTACTGAATCGCTAGCGTGGTTTTTATGACCAAAAAAACAAACAAGCGATCTACCGTTCACAGGATCGAGTCCACCTGTCAACCATCAGATATAATGAGTCAGTCACACATTGTGGCTTTCCGGCAATTGCTGGGGTAGTTTTTGAGAGGTTTTCCACTGTAATAAGGCAAGGTACAATTTGAAGTGGACTTTCCGTCACCATGTAAGTGAAATACCCTTGAGTATGATGTTAAATCCCAATCAAACAAACAAACATACACTTCTTTAATATGGTACCTAGGCCTTCTGGTGGCCATTTTGAATAAGACATTCAGCAGTTGATAGACTAGTCAACAACATATACTGTACTAGCATGTCTTTATTTTACACTTCACAGATGAACTGTTAACACAAACAATGAGAATGGAAGAAGATGTGGATAAAGTTGTTGATGGATTAAGAGTGTATCTTTATAACAGAGAAGACCCAATAATATTTAGAGACACAGGGGAGCTCTTTGTTGAAGATATTTGCCTCAAGATTGCAGTAAATTTAAATATTTCGCTTATGACATTTCCTCTCTTTGGGCTAGTTGATGAATCGCACAAGAATTGGCTAAGCCCTGAAAAAAAAATCCAGCCCTCAAACTTCTCATCGCAAAGATTCTATTTCCGTGTGAGATTTTCCGTTTTTGCACATAGTAAATTGCAATCACTGAAATCCAAAGATCCAAAGTTTATTGAGTATTTCTTTCACCAATGCTGTGACGATTTTACAAAAGAACGTCTCACTAATTTGTATGGGGATTCAAAGGAACTAAACACAGATCAATGCATTGGAATGGCTGTTGTAGAAAGATTATGTTTTGCTAAAAGCAATAATGTTGATGTTAATAAACTTGACAAAAACTCTTACATTACAAAGATACCCATGTCTATGAGAAGTTCTGTTTATCGAAGGTATAATCCTCTTGAAACAATCCGTTTCAAAAACAACTTTTACAAAAAGATTAAAGAATTGGAAAACAAGCAAGAAGAACTTGAAAAATTGTATCTCAGACTGATTAATGGGAGTTTTTTATATGTTCCCAATTACTTATTGGAGACTTATGAAGTAAGAGTGGAACATCCTAATGGTCACAGAGATGATCGAAGGATACGAATCTCATCAAACAAAGAGGTTTGTATTTCAGTTATAAGCTTATGATTTATTCAATTTGGATTTCAATAATGTTTTGAAGAGGATCAGGTTAATAGCATCGTATATGTCTGAGGCTCATTCCGTGTGTCAAATCAACCAGTTTTCTGAAAAGTTCCTGCTCGACACTCTCAGATTTTGATGAAACCCAACCAAAATAACCAATTGTGTTAAAAATCATCACATACCAAAAATTAGCCTCATACAACCTTTCATTTCTGAGATACAGCCTCTTGTAATTTGCTCAAAAAGCTTGTAAAAATCACAACTGTGCTTTTTCTAACTTTGGAGCTTATAACTTTGGAGCTTATAACTTGGGATTGGAAACATCTATAGAGCTGAAACTTTGTATCCCAAATTACTTTATCCAAAGTTGCAAGGATATGACCACCGAGTACTGGTACTTCATATCCTTTTAAAATTATATGCACCCAAAAAAGCCACTTTGTTTGGTTGCACAGGATTTTGATGATTTCTGAGCTCACCTTATGCCTATATAGGGGATATAAGCATCCCATATCACAAATGTAGTATCTATCTATGGTTGTCTATCACCACAAGCAAGTAAAGGTTAATCAAGTGGACAGTTAAAACCGTTTCCGAAACTGACACCAGTTAATGTCTACAGTCTTTGTTCTTGGTTGTTTTGGTATACTAAAATTAACCCTTAACCATCACTATAAGTCCAAAATCTGACACTAAATCTGTCATCATGTATATATGTGACATGACAGAGCTTCATGTACCTGTTTGGCTGGCAAGCCATAATATATGTATGATTAGGAAATAACCATAGGTGAGACCAAATTAGAAATCATTTCAATGGGTAGACCTGATCACTGATTATGTAGGTTGTCTGATTCATCTGGCTGCTTTACCTTGTCTTCAGATTGACTGTGTTGGTAGATTAAGGGATATTCATTCTCTGGAGTTAAGAAAAATTGATTATCCAGATAAAGAAGACTATGGATTTGTTGTTAACATCTTTACAGACAGAAAACCAAAGGTATAGAACAAATATATTGTCCTGGCATGCCGGTGAT
>JAVFBW010136182.1:0-13312 GCA_034783835.1 Mopalia ciliata
AGGACACGGATACAGACACCCACAAACAGATCGACTTCCTGTTCCCCTTAACTCTAAAAGCTAGTGGCCAACATGAAGCTTCTTCCAACAACCGGCAAAAAGTTATTGACGAAATTCGGGTCACGCTGCTAAAACTTCCATAAGACCCCACAGTTATTTTGGCGAAGAGGGTGACAGACACGCCTTTAGGGTTGTGTAAAGTAGTACCACAGAGAGAAGCACGTTGTATACAGCAGCAAACTAGTCTGTCAAACTTGCGTTTCTAATTTAGGTATCACACAACATTATGCCACTATCTATCTCATCTAAGGAACGGTACCATAAGGTGTATAAACATTCCATTCAAAGAAGTATTATTAAAAAGTCTCTTGGGCTGCGAAATGCTTAATAATAATAAAATTAAAAAAATACTGATAACGATCCAATATTGTAATTGTCAGCATTGTTAATAAACTTGACAAGAGTCACGAAACAAAAGCAACTCTAACCAAGTACAATAATTCTGCAATATTCCTTAAGTTATAACTGAGTACAACATTCTGCTCCCACGCGAATCTGTGTATAATCCGTAGCTCAGTTGGTTTGAGCTCTCGGTCTGCCAGCGAGAGATTTGCTAATTCGAATCCCGCTGTAGGCAAGCAGAATAGACTTTATCCACATGAAATAAGATCTATAATATTTATCTTGTGATAATGCGCTTGACACATTATAACAAATCATGTTATGGCGGATAAGATATGGGAAGTAAATTTTTTAAACATATGTGAGAAGTCTATTACAATAACATAAGGTTAGTTATAATTGCACTTAATTTGTGTAATTTTGACTCATATCAGAAACTGTTTTTGATCAATTGGCACGTTGGTAAATTGGGCAAATTCCAAGCAATTCGTTACATGGAGGGCATATAAACAGAAAAAAACTTGTTTTTACAGTAAGACCATTGCGTGAGATTGATCGATTTTGTGAGGATTGTGCCATATACCCTTGTCTACTTAAGCTGTTCTATGGGGAAAATAACTACAGAAAAATCCCATAAATATTGCAAATAATATTGAAATCCAAAAAAAATAATTGGTAAAAGTTACGGGAATAAGTGACTCGCAAACGAGTTTTAATTAAAACAATCACAAAGTTAGTGTTTAAAGCTCAATAGAATGCTTCTCTACCGACTGGTAGAGCCAGGCCAAGACTTACCAGGCTTGTTGACTTTTTAAAAAATAACCATTCCTCAAGAACTTATAAACAATTTAACTATATGTGAATTTAACACTGACGAAAACCTCTAAAAATATAACCGTGTCACCATAAATAAAGGCAATGGGGTCTGCTAATTTTATCCAGAGTATGTTTTCTGCCACTTTTGCTTCAGCATAAAGAACGACAAAGCTTTTGGTTCTGGCATACCAGTATCGATAGAGTAAAGCCGAGAGTAAAAAGAGCAGCATGCGTCCCTTTTGTTAATGCAAGTGTATAACATGTAGTCGAAGGTTTACAATAAAAAACAGACATTTTCACTGAGCGGAAATAACTAGTCCCAACGTCTGTAACACGACAGGAGTAACAGTGCGTTTTAATAGCAGTTTATAAAGGTGAATCGGGTAGATCTACTAAATTGATATGGGTTACGTGAAGTCATTCTGGAAATAGGTTTCATTCACATTTTCGATAAAGTTTGAAGACGATTGCATAAGATTCGGTTTGGAGAGTGTTGATCGTCAAAATGGTAAATGGAACGGTTATGTTGAGTGCAGCAGAGTAGTGCAACTGCAAATGTCGACGATACTTTTCTAACATAAAGTAAAAACTTTGCTATTCCGACAAAAAACAGCATTTTATCAACATTCACAAAAGTTGTTTAATCTTTGAAAGCCATGCTCCTTTCTGCAATAAAATGCATTTGGGTAAAACGGGCATCATTTCTTGTGTTGAATTATGCTCTCTAATATTCTACTTGAGCTATATCCATTTTATAATTGGATCTTAAACTTTGGGTAATGCTTAAACTGCACTGAAATTCATACGCGGCCATGTCTGGTTACTTGAATCCCTAAACAGAAGAGCGAGTCGACTGTTTATAGTAGCTCTACTGTTGACAGTTCAGACATGTGGTAACCCACTTTATACATCAAATAGCCGTTCTAGCCAGAGAGAAAACAAATTGCCGTCGCAGTATACGACATGTGTGCTTCCGCGGCAAAACATAACACTAATTACTCCAAAAGTATCCGTATAAATATCATTTTGTATTAATCACTGATTAGGAATAATATATAAGAAAATGTATATAAATAGACCTGATGTTACAAGTAGCTAGCTGTATTTTACTTACAGAACGTAGAGATTTTCCAAAAAAAAAAAAAGTTATCTCAAACACGTGTTGCGAAAAGTTGCCCCTGATGAAACAGGTGTAAAGCAAACTACCACTACGGCTGCTGTAGGCGTACAGAAAATGACAGCTTCACAACCTGACCAAATTGTCAAAAAATTTCAGTTGTCTCATTATGTGGCTCTTAACAACCAAACCCTTCAAAGACTATGAAAACTGAAAAAAACCAAACCAACAGTTCTACGGGAGAGAAAACAACTCCTGTCCGTCTATATGCATTCGGCGCGAAGAATCTCACCACTGAACGATGGCACTAGGAATCACTTCCCTGTTTTTGACGATGGCTCCAGTTGTGCTTAAACTATGGATGAGAAGGAAGTTTATATTATCAAAACTCGCAATATAGGAAAGTCATCATCCAAGGTAAAATTTATTTTTATTACCTTTTCATTAAATATGGAAGTTAATGAACGAGTCAAAGTTGTGAAGACGCGCAATCTTCAATTTTACCCACATTAAATTACCAAGTTAAAAAAAGATAGCCCTACGTTTTTATTTTTATTTAAAAAAGTTTGAAAAAGTCAAACCACAATAAAAAAAAAAACTAAAAAAAACTACACATTATTCCGACATGGGACAATAGCGAAAATTCGTTAATTTCTTTTAATTGCTTGTTTTTTTCAGCTTCAAGCAGACGCGCCAGCGTGACCGGCCATTCATCCATCTAACATACTATTGAGCCAATAGGCATTGCAGTACTTAGTCACGTGTTTACAATCGACCAATCATCCCCATGCCTCGTTTTTTAAAACAAAACAGAGCAAAATTGTTCATTTATATACTTTATATTTTTGTATCAATTTTACTTAAACACGGCACTGGACTGAAGAGATGTTGCTTTGTTTTGTCTAAAATCGCTCAATTGGTACACACGAACGTGTGAGTTATTCATGGAGGACAAAAGGACTTCCGTGCTTTACCTAGACCGCTATTTCCCCAACCAAGCAGATATGGTTTGACCTTGAGAAAAGCTAACCAAGGTGAGGAGGAACTTTCGGCTTATCCCATAAGTTCCATGACAACCTCATTGGATAAAGGGATCTCAATCGTTAATAAAGACGCACACATATCTAAAAAGATCCGGAATATATTTGGATAGTGCGTTATACTCAACCTTTTCTACACTTTTGGACAAAAGAGTTATCAACAATAAACTCCATTTGATAAAATGCCATCTGTAAGCACAAGCTCCAAGCACTTCAGTGTTTTAGGCCTTCAGAAGAGCTTCATATCATTCAATCACCCATTACCACTTTTTGGAAATCATCAAATCCAGAAAAAGTCCGGCCACAGCTGTTCAAGTCTAATAGACCTTTGTATTACAAACAGTCAACACCTGGTAACAAGAGGTGAGTGTGACTCACCTAATCCCATCAGAAGTACTTTATCAATGTTGGAGTTGAGGTGAAGCAAGCTAAAACAGTCAATATATCCACTGCAACTCTGGTTTAATCAGGGAAACAGTTCAATCGTAGGGTTATCCCACCAGAAATTTGATTGGAATTACCCCGTTTTTAATAGGAATATAGTTGAGTGTAACACCAATGTGTTTCTTGTCTATTTGATTGGGACTGAACGCCGTACTCAAGGGTGTCCAATGTGTTTCTAAACTTTTAAAAACCCGTGTTAAGTGGTATGATGTTTTACTGTGTTCACTAATCTGTAATACTATAATTATCATTATATTGCCATGGAAACCATAAATTTGATCGGAATGACCCCATTTTAAATAGGAATGTAGTTTAGTGTATTAAAGAACAATGTGTTTCCAACATTTGGAAACCCAGTGTTAAGTGGTATCGTTTTTATCTTGTTCACACCCTCTATGCTGATATACGGACAGACAGACAGACATAAAATTTGATTGTAATGGCCACATTTTAAATAGGAATGTAATAAAGTGTCAGACAAATTTGTTTCCAAAATTTTGAAAACCCTGCGCTAAGCGGTATGGTTTGAAACATTTTCACGTCATCAGGTATACTTATATCCTTTTTATTTATCATTATGTTGCCAAATAAACCAGAAATTTGATAGGAAAGACCCCATTTAAAATAGGAATGTAGTTAAGTGTAAGACCAAAGTGTTTCCAAAATTTGAAAATCCTGTTTTTCACCCTCTTTAAGAAAGAAGCTAGGTGAAATGGACAGTTCGTCGTTCTATAAGTGAAACACTCTTGATTACGACGTTAAACCCCGAACAACAAACTCAAGCGAGTCACCCGCCTCAAGCTTACTGTAACCCACGGCAATCATATATTGTGCTTAAATTATTTCCCCTTTACGCACAATCAATACTTGTGATATGTTTATGTCAACAACTGAATTCCCCAAACTTTAACGATAATTTTCTGGAATAATCAGATTAAACTGTAAACTCGTATGCATTTTATGCAAAACTGCCACAGACACTCGCCTTATGAAAATCATTATAATAGAAATACTCGTTACCCAATTTGTTATTGTGTTTAACTCTTAGCGCTACACAACTGAACATAAACATAATGTTCACCTGGGCAAAGAACAAGATAAACGGTTGCATTAAGTAACCAGATTTTGTTTCCATATACACAACTGTATGGTACATCAAAGGAAGAAAGAAATCAAGACTTCCGAATTTTACACAATGTTTGTTTTTTGTTTGATTGTGGTTTAACCTCATACTCAAGTGCTTTTTTCAATTATATGACGACAGATTGTTCAATACATTATGTTCCTTGCCTAATTACGGTGGAAAACCCAGACACAGCCTTGTAAAAACCTGCCCGCGATTTCCGAAGCCACATCGTGTGAGTCACTCATATACCTGAGGATTGACAGGTGGACTTGATCCTGTGAACGGTACATTGAAGTAGGCTTAGTAAGCGCACTTGCTTTCCACTAAGTCACGGCGGCGGGCCCTCTACACGAATGAGAAGGAATAATGTTATAAGTACACTGTGGTTAACACTAACGAAGCAATAATGATTTATAAATTTGTATAACAGTACTCATTCTGCCAACGAAAATGCTTTTGATTTAATAGACAATAATGAAAAAGATGTTTTTAGCTTTAAAAACGTAAATGTCTCAACTGATAACATCATATAAGAAGTAGAAGAAAGCGACTTGCGACAGCTACAGTGTTTTAACGTCACAAACTGTCTAATTGCCTACATCGAATAGCATGTCGATTTAGCGCTCAAATCGTCAGAAGTAGACTCACAAGCTTAATACAGTGTTAAAATTCCCAGCGAGTAAATGCGGGCATTCTTTTATTAGGTAAACATTACCAAAATATGGAAGTTACCAGCCCTTTCTGCTAAATTGGAAGTTTACAGTCACGGCGGAAGAGAGATAAATGGCGTATTGGGAACAGATACATGCCCGTAATGGGCGCTGTCATTTCTCGTTTAACATATAATACGTCAAAAAGTTCAGTATATCAAATGTTATTGGACAGTAAAAATTGAACCCCTTCATAGCCACGATGTGATTAAACTTGAAATTACACTGTTATGTACATTTTAACTCTGTAAATAAAGGTATAGTATACGACGGACTATTAGAGATATAGAATTCTGCATCTAGGCGAGGGACAAAATCCTACCTAAAGCAAAGAAGATGATCGTTACGACCTCGACCCAAGTGGATAGCTCGCCTGACTTACTAGTGGTTCCTTCATCGGTCCATCAAATAAGCGGTTGCTGTGCATGACCACAAAAAAGTGGTCGCTGTGTCTTTGAAGCAGGTGGCCAAGGGGAACAAATATGGTACCCAGGCAGCCGCACCGTCCGATTGTTTTTAATTAGGGTTTAACTTCGTACTTTTTTTTCTCCATATAACTGTGTGCCCTACTAATGGGCTGAAGACGCTATCCGTGTAATAACGGACAACAGACAATGAAATGATGGATTAAATCACAGAAAGAAACAATACCTGTAATGCATCAATACGCGAATCAAGCAGGAACGATCCTCACCAAGTTATGGCTTGGCTTAAAGCGATTTGCTCCAGTATTTCACAGGTACGGCGTTGTTGTTCAAACATGTGGTGTTTCGACTTGCTATAAAACAATTCTGTCTAAGTTTTAAAAAATATATATTTAAAAAATTTTGGTTTAGTTTTGAATTATAAGACTATTGCAGATGTCTAGTACATATGAACTTCAGTATACGGACAAAAAGTTCACGCACGTGTACATAGAGTGCAAAATAACATAATTAATTTAAGTGATCGTGCGAATCCGGAAGCCAACTCCTTAATCCCCTAAACAAAAAATCCCGATAAGTAGGCATTTTTCAAGGCCGTATCTGTACTAGGAATTTAATAAAATGCATCTTATATCGATTGCAATTTTTGGTATTTTATTTGAACTAAAAGCCTTTTAATTTTGCTAATTGGCACAATTCAAACCCACGCGTACACATGCTACATTGATGCATACTGTGTTTCAAAGTGTTTTAATAGGTCAGGCGTGTTTTTAGTACCAAATCAACAGAACAAATAAGTAGGTCAGAAAAAAGGGAAATGCAGGTACAAACCCGGTTAAGAAAAACACAGAAAGTTGTCTTAAATTCTTTTGTGCTCAGTGTTTAACACAAATAATATTCATAATTTATTTAAAGAAATTGATCGCTGTCATCACTTTGCACGAGTAAAAGCTTTCATTAAAGCTGATGGATTGATTGATTAAAAAATGTAAGTAACTGGATGGTTTTCTTTTCACATCTGCGTTTTTGCACTTGTGAAACTAAGAACTGCATGTATCGGAAGCAAACTATTTAATTGGTTTGAATCCCACCTAAAGGACTCTAGACAGTGTGTCTGCATCTAAGGCTTGGAAACGAATTTTGAGATAATGAACAAATCGGCATACCCCAAGGTTTGATCATGGGTCCTGATGTTTATAATATTTGTGAATGACCCACCTTACTCCATTGTTTGTTGTATTGTAAATATGTTTGCGGAGGACACGTTCTTCCATTTTTCGCACAAATGTTTCAAAACAGCCATTTAAAAAATTCAACTAGATCCTAACTCTCTTGCAATCTGGATGTCCCATAGCCCGAATATTGCGTTTATATGTTTGCATTTTTGGTAATAATTCGGACAGTCGGCTGGCAAATACATGAGGGTAATATCAATATGATAAATTAAACGACAGGGATGATTTTCTCAGCTAGATGTCTGACACGAGCTTATCCTAAACGTTACGAAAACTTTCTATATCATTTTAACAAGCAAAAAAACAAAAAACAAAAACAAACAAATGAAAACAAAATGGAATTGGTATCAGATTTAAAATTATTAACCAACGGACAGCTGATTGGCCAACTCACAGATTCGAAAACATTCAGTTTAGAGTTTGATAAGCACCGTAACTTTAACTCACGTGTCTTGCTGCTCTTTCAACTATATAAACTATCAGAAGCTTTACCGTTTATATATAACTTAAGTGGTATATTATCATTAGATACACTTATAATGATTTATAATGTCATTATATTGCCGAACTTTGATGACTGCGATACCGCGTGGGGAAATCCAGAAAAATGTGCGTTAAACTGACAATTTAGGCTACAAAATTCTGGAACTTCCACGTTGGAAGACTACAGAAAAAATTCTGGAACTTCCACTTCATATGCCTATTTGCCTAATAAAAGGATACAGATAGCATTCGTTTAGGATATTAAACCTGTAATAGGCCGGGAAGTCCACTCAATTCACAATATAGCCTAACTTCAAAATCCACTGTAGGACAGTAACATGAATAGAAGTGCTCAAACTCAGTAGCTAAGTTGATGGTTGGTCTTTTACTGTCATAAACATGTATAATCAGCTACTACTTAAAAAAAAAGAGAAAAAAAAAAAAGAAAAGAAATTAGATTTACATGTATTTCTCCATTTTGTACATACGGCTAACATTTGTTTTTAACATTAGAAAGGATATATTTATTTCTATGACCCCGGCGAGTTTGCGGATTAGTTGGCACAATGCCAAGCGTCCTAAAATTCTCAATAGACGACAGCTTTTGTCTTTCAGCGTAAGTAATTCTCAGCGTCATCAGACGCATCCATCATGACGGGATATTATGGTGTTTCTTTATTTTGTTTGTTTATGAAGTAGCCAACGACAACAAAATGGAGTTAGAATTTGGGATAAAGTTTATTTTAAATGGCATAAAATAAACGGTTTTAGCAACAACAACAAAAAATAAGGTAAGAATGACGTCTTACCTTCACCATTTTCTTTTGGAAAATCGGGTCCATAGGTGCCTAGTGCCATAAAGTATCGATGACAGTCATTTCCGATACTTTGTCGTCGATATTTTACATGAACGAGCCATCTATATCCAGATATTCGATTTTCATTTCAAACAAAATGTGCTTTTTAATGTGACAGGAAACGTACCTCCTGCGCAGAAGAGTGCTACTAGTTTCCTTCCAGCATGGTGAGGCATCGCGTTATGACGTTGATACCTGACATATAACATGGCAAAAAGAAAATTGGGAAGGTAAGACGTCATTTAAGGCTACGAAATATATTATTTACGGAATGGAGAGGGAGAGCTTGTTCGCGCTTTTTGAGGGATCCCGAGCTATTGTACAATAAGAAACTGCAAGATTACCGGGACAAGAATAAGAAGCAGCCCCCGTGGGATGAGATTGCAGCGAAGTTGGGGAAGGATGCCAAACTCCTTCACACATGGTACGAGTCCGTTCGTTATGGAAAAATCCTTAAGGACATTAAGTAGTCTGGTTCTGGTTTGCTCCATCTTACCCAGAGGCAGCAATGGATCTTCGACAAATTCAGCTTCCTCCACCAGTTCATTGCACCTTTTCCATGACGAAGCCTGGGTGGCCTGTAGGCCAAGTCTGCTCATGCTCCAACTACAGTGACTGGTGATGAGCCTGATGATGATGATGATGACCGTACTTCAATAGTTTCTTTACTTGGTGATGGTGCTGCTGGTGCTTCAACTACTCCTGTTACTACACCTACTCCATCATCCACTACTCATGTGTTCCTAGATGTGAGGCCAAGAAGTGATGGTGGCAGAAAAGAGAGAAGAACAGACTTGGTCCAAGCTAAATGAAGCAAGAGATCAGAGTATTAAGCTGCAGAGTGAATTTCTGTCACTGATCAAGATCCACAAGGAGCCCACCAATGAGAGATCAACATATGCTAATTGGCGTAAGAGCGTGATGATTGACCGTGAGCAGAGCTTGTGGCGCCAATTCCAACAGGAGCAAACACAACTGATCTTCAAGTACAATCAACTGAATGATGAGGCCAAAATATCAGCCATGCCCCCACCACAACTTCCTATGCAAGTACCAATTCCACAGCAGCAATAGTATCCATCTACATATGTACAGGAGTATCCATCACAGCAGTAGCAACCACTCCTCATCGGTGGCCAGCTCAATTTGATCCTGCAAGAAGTGTTCGGCATTCGCAGGAGCCAGATTGGATTGCAAGACAAGTCCAGCCACAGTATTCAACGCTTCAACCAGTGACATCAACTACTTCACCTCCAACCACTGCAACTTCTACTGCTACTACTCTACTCGTTCAGCACAGCAGCACACCTCACACTTCAGATTTGAACCGCAGCTCACTGTCTCTGCCATCCTCGCTTAGTGCACAGCAAACTGGAGAATACAATGTCAGTAATAAATAGTAACAGCATCACCAAACAAACAGTCCTTTTCATGACTACTACCCATGGCCCTTTTAAGGGCCACCACTTATTCACAATACAATGTTCAAACCAAAGAAGCATAAGTATAGAAAAGGCCAAGTTTAATAAAAAAAAAATAAAGTCATATCCGGCATAAAAATTCATGAAAAGAGCTGCTTTATTATTATATCATGTCATTCTGCCATGGCACAGAACCAGCTGGTGAATTGAAGTAATGCTTGAGATATTCTTGCTGTTGCTTCCCTGCAGTAGTTGTCATTCTGCCATGGCACAGAACCAGCTGGTGAACTGAAGTAATGCTTGAGATATTCTTGCTGCTGCTTCCCTGCAGTGGTTGCACGTGTAGCCCCTTTGATCTTATCGATTGCATGCATCAAGCCAACTTCCCTCCAGGCACCAGGAGCACTTCTGTGGTTTTCATCCTCTCTGTCAAGAGTAGCATTCTGCAAGGCTGGATAACGTATCCTCATCAAATCATGGAGACATATACAAGCATCAACCAGGAGTCTAGCATGTACTGGTACATGCATCGTAGTACTGAGCAAGATCTGTCAACGTTGTGCTAGAATGCCAAAAGCATTTACAACCACTTCGCCCTCTTGCGATTCTGTAGTTAAAGATTCTCTGCTGGACAGTCATGTTTCTTAAAGAATATGGTTTCTTCAGATAGGTACGTAGTGCAAAGATGTCATCTCCCAAGATAAAATATGGGGTGACCTTGTCATCATTGGGAAGCTTGTCTGCTGCTGGAAAATTAATAGAACCATCAAGGATGCAATCTTTCAATTGTGAATCATTGAAGATTTGAGAATCTGACATATGACCAAAACCACCAGTGTCAGTCCATAAGAATTTATAATCATCATCAACCATGCCCAGCAACACAATAGAAAAGAAGCCTTTGTAGTTATGGTAGAGACTGCCGCTGCTGTTAGGTTTTCTAATAACGATATGCTTCCCATCTAAGGCACCAACTGCATGGGGGATGTTCCATCTCTTCTCAAACTGTTCTGCTACAGCCTTCCATCCTTCAGAAGTAGTGGGACATTTAATGACTTCATCTTGGAATTCGTCTACAATTACTTGACAAACTTCTCGGGCTATCAAAGATATGGTGTTCTGTGGCACTTAAAGTTCATGCTGGAGTAGTTCCCACTGGCCAGATGTCTTAAAGCAATTGCCATCTTCATCTCAGATTATATGGCTTTCCTGTAGTTGGTGTCTCTCTTGGTGATTCTTGGTCCTATTCTTTGCACCAGCTCATCAAACATCTCTGGTTGGATACGGATAAAATTGATGAGAGAGGCAGGATCTTCATGCCTCAGTTCAGGCATCAGACGGTGGAAATGTTTTCTTTGGAGAGAGACATGATGAGTGGTACGCTGTGTACGGCTTAATGTCTTCTTTGCAAATGATGACAATATCCAAAAAACTGGAGTTTTGATACCATTTGTAGGTAAATCTTGGCTAAAACGTGGTGATGTCGTGGCAAGAACGTGTATGTCGTGGCTACATCGTGTCTCTTACCTGGCCCAAACGTGTGAGTCGTGGCACAATCGGGTTAAGTCGTTGTAGATTCTCGGCGCAATCGGGGCACTAACGTGGCTGTGTCGGATGAGTCTTGGCCTGGTCGTGGCCCTGTAGTAGTATAGTCGGGAGAAGCAAGAACCTCGAAGTGTCCACCACTGGGTCATGACCAATCCGACTGCACCACGACTGAGCCAAGAGTGTGTTCCGACTATCTCGACCGCGCAACGTCCTCACTACGTTCTAGCCACGATTTTTGAGAATCGTTAGAGTTTCCCGATTATTAAACTCCGACCTAAAAAGTCGTGGCACACCTCCCGACCGTTCCCGACCCTCACGAAAATGCCACGACTCACCCCGATCACGTCACGGCCTTCCCGACTTAGCCACGACTTTTCACCCGATTTTCCATATTTTTCAGTCGGGACAGTCGTGGCACGGTCGGGAAGCCCGGTGTGATAGCGCTTAGTCTGTCCTTGGTGGGGAAATCTTTGCGATCATTGTGTGCACTGTTTGACCTATGATAATTTCAGTGACGTAATTGAATCTATTTGTTTTTTGTCTTGTCATAAACTATGTTTGCGGAGGGTGGAAATATGTGACATTGTCTTTTTTGTCCAGATTATTTTTCATTGCTAACATTTTGTAATATAACATTTTTTGTATTTCACCATTACACACCAAATATGTTCAACTATGTCATTAAAATTATCTCTGGTGGCTTTTCCAAAACCCCTCCCTGACTAACTATTTGTGAGCGCGTGTTAGAATACTGATAGAACTGTGCCAAGATTTTCCACCACAGGGGCCATACGCTATGAGTTAAAGTTTTTAAATACCGATTGATAGATGACAATCAGTATTTAGGAAATCAATTTTGTAAATAATAGAATAAAAATAGTGTTCAAGCGATTGCCGTCTAAGGCTAACCAAGCCTTCGCCCTAAAATAAACTCAACCGCCTCAACTGTCCTAAAATTCGCAATAGACGGCAGTCGCTTGAACATTATTTCTTAAATATTTTCTCTCTCTGTTTTGAACATATGTGTATATATTACCCTTGGCCATAAGTAACCTATAGCTTAAATGGCGTCTTCTATTCTCCATTTTCTTCTGGCCATGTTAAATGTCAGGTATCACGCCATAACCAATTTTTGGGGAAGGAGTGTATAGCTGCTCTGCACTGCCTTCGACGCGGTCGTGAAAGATCACAGCATAAAACTTATATTCATATAGGGGCCTGGTATAATAAGGTCTCGTTAAAAGTCATTTCTGATAATTTGTCGTTGCTATTTCACATCAACGAGTCCTCCATTTCCCGCTTAACCGCTTTTTCTTTCAAATATTTCGCCACTTGCCATCGTTAAAATGCGCATGCGCAAACACCGAACGGCGACAATTTGGAAATTAAATTTGATTTATTGGACTAAAAGGGCAGTATAACAAATGAAATGCCCACAACAATAGATCGCAAATGACTGTTGCCGAGACCCCATCATACCATACATTGTGGGTATGATTTCGAGGCTGGGAGCTGCCTAAAACGATTTATTTTACGACCGGTTGAAGGCAATGCAGCGCCGCTATTAGCTCAATGTATAGGGCTAATTCCTCCGTCTTAGCCCTACGGCCTGCCTATCTAAACCCATGGTGAAAGTTGGAAATCGATAGGCCGCTATGGCCGGCCTCAAAAAAACTATTTCTGATTTT
>JAVFBW010136193.1:0-13312 GCA_034783835.1 Mopalia ciliata
ACACCATTAATTGGTGTTCCAATGGCCCTAACACCAATTTTTGGTGTTAGATCTGGTCAACACCAATTGTCAACACAAAATTTTGGTGTTCAAATGCCCCTGACACCAAATAATGGTGTTAGACCAACACCATTTTTCTGACTGTGGAGCCTAAGGCATACTGGCACGGCGTGTAATAATACCACACCAACTCCAACCAAAACAGGATTTCACAGGAAAGGAGAATTGCTGTACATTAGATACATTTCCGCCGTCGTTTGAAAAAAATAAATTTAGACAAATATTATTAAAATAATCTCTATGTAAGCGACGCCGAAACGTATGAGCTATACTCAATAATATCGTTTGTACATAGATGGGATTCAAACGATAATCCATTTGAACAAAACCAAAATAACAGTAAAATAGTTGAAACACAAATTAACAAGCGTTATTTCCGAGACATGTTCAAAGATACACCGTCACCACAAATTAACAGATATAACAATATGTTCAAAATATAAGTGTCAGTTGATTTCAGTAAAATGGAAGGATATGTGATAACTCCAGGTCGCCTATATTTGCTGCCTGGAATTTGTTATCGTCGGTTCTATTTCCCTATTGGCAACATGGCAAGTGGAAATCTAATTGAGCTAAAATACTGTTTATGTGTTTCAAAACTGATGGAGTTGGGCCTATTGTTCATGAGTTTAACAGTTCGTCAAGCACAGTATTCTTTCAGTGTCGCTACAAACTAGAGTGTTAAGTAAATTTCTGCCGTATTTATTTTTCCTAATTATAGGTTGGACACGGCCATTAGATAGAGCTTTTCTGTCGGGATTGTTAAAATTTATATTGACGGATTGACGTATATATTGATTTAGTATTCTGGCTTATTTGCTTCGTCTGCTTTTATAAGACAGAAACATGGTTTGTCCTATCATTCTGATGACCTCCAGAGATGAGCGAGTTGACTAGAGTGAAGGACAATATCCATGTGGAATATATACTCGATTAGGGTAAATCGCGATTTTCAGTTGGTTTATTTACAGGCACACGTCGATGTTACATCTTATAGCTTTTTGACTGTGGCGATTAACACTGAATACTTTTTTGGAAGCGACGAAAAATAGAAAGAATTCACCTTGACCAATGTGAATTTAACCCTGGCAGTTTTGTTTTCCGGGCTGTGTAATCCTGTTCAGATACAGTCCTCTAACATCGAACAAGGATTACCCACAGTGATGGATGGAGACATAATCTACATATTCTGCATTGCTCTGTTATGTTAACCCCTTCATTGATCTATCTCCAGATGTACACAGATTACCTAAAAACGATATTAAGATTCTATCTAGAATATGAGATGATTCATCGATTTTTGTAAACGACAACCCTGTGCCAGATGTTGTCGGCTTCAGTGCACTTCTATATATTTTGAATTATCGCGACAAAATCTTCGGTAAGTTGGAGAACATTTATTAAGGGCTAACTTTTCTCAAATATGGTATGGAATGTCATTTTCTTAACATCTATCCCCGGATAAGCCTCTTTTGTTGAAGTACTTGTTTTCTTGCTAAAACTTACCTGTTTTATCGTAAAATTCGGATTCAGCGAAC
Source organism: Mopalia ciliata (assembly GCA_034783835.1). Lineage (NCBI taxonomy): Eukaryota > Metazoa > Mollusca > Polyplacophora > Chitonida > Mopaliidae > Mopalia > Mopalia ciliata. The sequence goes on from JAVFBW010136193.1 coordinate 1,599, forward strand.
AATATTACCTCAACATCATTATAAATAACACAATCTCACAAAGATGTCTCTCGGAGAACCTCGAAGGATTTTGTGTTTTTCTGTTAAACACTAATCATGTGATAATGATAGCAGAAATTGACAGTTTGTAATTGTACATTTGCACGAGATACTTCAGGCATTGAGTTGGACTCACACAATGGATGCTATTGGTATTGTGTATGTAACTGTTGGATTGAAAGAAAGCGACATTTTGTAGTTCCACTTGTGTATCTGATACACCAGGCATTAGATTGAACTTCGCACGTTGTAAGACCAAATACACATAATGAATGCTACCGTAATTGTGTATGTAACTGTAGGACTTTTAGCACTATTTACTAACAGCAATTTCATCGCTGTGATTTTGTGCAACCGTTGTTTGAGAAACGCCAGTAACTTTGTCCTGGTCTCATTATCTTTCAGTGACATCTGTATGGGTTTAACGTCTTGTCTGTCTTTGTCAGAATTTTTAAACTTTGTTGTAACGGATTATCAACAAGTGGTTCCCTGTAAACTACTGGTGGCATTTTTTATGTCTTTTCCATATATATCCGTTTGTCATATGACTGTGTCAGCATTCGAACGCTATATAATCATAATTTATCCACTTCGCCATTTTCTGATTTTTGATACATGCAAATTAGTTATAGCTTTATTAATGTGCTGGTTTGTTCCCCTGGTTGCCTCATCCACATCAACCTTGTTTTTGGTCGATATTGCGCTGCCCCTGAACAACAACTTGACCAATGTACTTTGCTCTTACACACAACTTACACCTTGTTCCTTGTGGTTACAGCTTCTTGTAGTTGTATCTATTGCTTTTGTTATCAGTACTATAATGTACATCCGTATATTCCTAGTGGCCGTGTCACAAGGCCGTCGGGTCAGATGTCAGACTGGTGAAAATAACTCAAACTTACGAGGCCAAGTTAAAGTCGCCTTTATTATGTTCTTAACAACGGGTCTTTTTACTGTATCCATTTTCCCGTTGAGTATCGTTCTGAACATATCTTGTAAATTGAATCAATTCAAAAATGAATCATTTAATAACGCTATCAACAGTTTTGCCATTTTGACAATTGCTAATTCTGCAGTAAATCCTTTCATTTATGGATTTGGAAATCGATCAATCAGACAAACTGCGATGAAGTGTTTTAAAGCTTGGACAAGGCATCGTGTGGATTGATGTCATTGATATACATTTTGATCGATCAATCAGACAAACTGCGATGAAGTGTTTTAAAGTTTGGACAAGGCGTGGGGAGTGACATCATTGGAATACATTTTGATTGTGGATTTGCCAAAAAAAAAAGAAAAAAAAAAGGATGTCCTCTGGAAGAAAATAGAATAGAAATATGCAAGCATGAACAGAGCGCGGAATAAAGTCAGAAATGACTTTACTATACTGTTATCATATAAATACTGCACTGCAATGACATCTCGAAGCATCTATATATTAATCCTTGTTTGCAGATGTAATTAAAATAAATAAGTCGTCTGTTTTTACATTAAACTGAAGAAAAGTAAACAAACGCTTGTTTCAAACTAAAAAAGTTTAATCTTAAAACAAAGCCAAACATCATTTCAAATAAAGCAATAGTAATTCCGAATGACGTGAAAATACTTAATTTCGTTTTTGCCGGAATGTAGTTTTTTTACTGCAAACAGTTTATTGTGAATGCAGATGGCTGCTTATCTTTTAAAAAAAACGGAAAAGATATTTTTGTCTATATATCAGTTGGACACCTACTTAAAAGGTGGGGTCATCAACAAGAACACAATTTTCGAAGAAATAACGCAGTTGAATGATGTTCTCTGCTGACAATGTATCTGTTTAATTTAAATCTGACCATACGGATTGTCGATAAACTGCATATCTGCGGTTGATAAAGTGAAATAACGCGTGGAATGTCCCATCGATATTGGTTCAGACACCTCAATAATAATATCGGCAAACGAAACCCATATTTCGTCTGCCCGTCTTGATGACTAAAGTTGCAACTTGTGTTTATACAAAGATCTAACAAATACATCAGAATAATCATGGTCGACCTCAACCACTTTCCCGATATACCAATCATTATCATATGTGGCTGATACCATTTGATCTACATCTGGTGTGAAAATAACATGTTTCTCGTTGGCAGCAGAGTCCTTGTTCTCGCTGGGAGGACTTGGATTGACGTTTGTAATTTCCACATTTGGCTTGGTATGCAATGCGTGTTATATCCACTCACCACAAGGCTCTATCCAACACAAACATATAATACAATAGCAATATGTTGTACGGGGATATAAATTTCCGTTTTCAGTTGTTTGAACTGCGTGGAGTATGAGTGTCCTAGATAATGATTTATTGTCCATTTCAGATAGTTCCTTTGCTCCAGTGTCAAACGTTTCAGTTTGAACAGCCAATCAATGTAATTAACATCGAGAGGGTTGAACCCCTCTCTCCAAAACTATCAACAAGTAAGTCCCTTGAGCCAGAGCCGGTTGCTCTGGAAAACCGCTTTGATGCTTTGGAGGGGATGGAGGTAGACATCAGATCTCCTCCCTCTAGAGCTCACCCACCCCCGCCTTCTCGAGGGTGGCACAAGGGCATACACCCTCGGTTAAAAGCCAACAGAACACATAGTGCTGGTGGCTCGCCAAAAAGAAAAACTCGACATTGATATTATAATCATTGTAAATAGCTATATCTGACATAATTGTAAATACACAATGAAAAAAAAAAAAAACAAAACAAAAAAAAACAAAAAACAAAAAAACAAAACAAATAAAATAATTTAAAAAACCAAACAAAAATTAGTTAAAATTATTAAATTGTTTCAGACGATTCGTTCTATTTTTGATGTTTGCTGCTACAGCCTGAAGGAAATTTGAGTCTTGGTTAAGAGCGTTGGATAACACAGTTTTAACAACATGTTCGCGCCTCAGCGTAGCTGAAATACCGCTGAATGTGGCGTTAAACACCAATTAATCAATCAATCGGTCTTTTTTATGGTTCATCGCTGTAGTCCTATTCTGTAGTCGTAAAAATTGAGTCAATTTACCCATTTTTAACGTAATAATACCCATAGTGAGTCGCCAGAGGGCTATTATCGCCCGTCGAGTTTGTTAACCCAGTTCCCCTGTTAAAGCCAGCCCAGTGATCGCGTTAAAGACACCCTCCTCGAGAGCCCCAGCGCTGACTTTTGTTCATTTTCGGCTGAAAGCAGACGGTCTATTAGCTACGGGCACACAGCCTCACTGCTCTCGTGAGTGAAGCAAAGTCAATACTGAGCTTACTGTCAAATCCCCTTTTGCAACACAGTCTCGTTCTCGGTTTACCCGTGTAACTATATCCTTTTTTTGATGAAAAAACTGTCAAAATATCAAACGAACGGCAAAATAATTTTTATATCGATGAAAGAGGGTACGATAGTGAGTCGGAATTTTTTTCTGACATTCTTGTACATGAATCTTCCGCCGAAAGTGGGCCTGAACATCGGTTATCGGACGATAATACGCCTCTCGATTATTTCTTTCTTCTGTGGAATCCTGTGTATTTTGAAGTCATTGTGAAGGGAATGAATCGTTACGCCGAACAGAAAATACAGGCGGTGTAATTGTAGAACTGGTTAATGCTAAGTTATTACAAATGCTAGGTCGTTTTGTAAAGGTCTTCGAGGTAGTGTGTGAGCCCTGCGTATGTTAGTCCGAGAGGCTCAGACGATAGTTTTTGAGTTATTTTCTGAAGGGGAAAAATTACGCCGTCCGGCATTATGAGAAACAAAACGTCAGGCCACTCGGGCTATGTGTATGTAACCTTAACCGCTAGACCAAATGCCTGCTATCAAAAGTACGGTGAAAGCGTCCGCTGTTTAAAATCGTATTCAACACACAAACACCGATTCGGTCCTGTGAATAGAGTACATTTTACCTCGATCTGCAGTTAGGCCTAAAAATAAATGCTGTGTTTCCTCTAACAGCCTGAGAAAAATTGGGCTAGGTAGGCAGGATTTTTTTGTATACAATGTACAAAACATTACAAAAAAACGATTTTTCTATGCTGATTTGTAAAGGTTTTTTGAAGAAAAAAAAATTCGGCTTTTTTCATTTTTTTTCAAAAGCCAATACAAACTTTATACTCGGAGATATTTAGTAGGGTCGGTCGAGTTAGAGAAAACAATACATTTTTTTAAGGCAGTATGGGTGTCATTGTAGCAGCCCCATGAAGAGAGAATTTAATTGCAACAATCAGTGCATTTAACGTAAGGGCCTCACTCATCATTACGTCAATTGTGCACCTGGTCTGTTATAATCTGTTGATTTTAAAGAACCCTATACTCTTATCAAAATGTTATACGATCAAACTAAACTAACTCCCAATCGTACTGTTCAGTAGTTTACACATAGGCGGTAGCCCCATATCAAAGCCTGAATGCTCTGGTTTTAACTCGAAATTCGGTGTAGTATATTTGTCAGTTCGATATTAATAGCTGCCTTTAAAACAGATATATTGGTTAAGAGTAACAACAATAGCAATATCCCTAAAGTATCTCGTCCAGCTCAATTTGGCCAGGCTCAGACGTTTAAGGATTCCATCCAAACATGACGATGAGGGAGACTTAAGAGCCTGGAATATGATAAGGTTGATCTTCATCAATATATATTTAAAAAACCCTAAACATTTAAGCATTTATACACTCTGATAAGATAGGTTTCGGGAATGACCAAAGACTCAAAATTCTATATCCCTTATAGTTATCGGATGAATTTGATATTAAACATCGTTTTATATCAGATACACCCATCATCCTGTCCCCCAATGCCCCCTGTCCCTATTTAAAAATGGAAAGAACAGAGTAAAAGCAGAGAGAAGAAAATGGATACACATTTTAAAGTAAAATGCAGTTAAATCCCCTACTCCCCTCCCTCTCCCGCGCTCCGTGGTAGCCTAGCAGCCACCCTTATACATTTCTGAAGTTGGTTATACCCTTGTTCAAGCGTGAATAGCCCCTTGATGTTGTATGCGCCAACGAAATAAAACAACCAATCCTTGTCCAGTTTGGAAACTTGATATTAAAGCTAAGTTTTTTAATGCCAATTATTTATTTATCTATGTACACATTTAATCGCGTATCCAGAGTTTGGCAGGAACAAGATCACGGAGTAGGAAAAAGAACGTAGTAGTGGCCAAATATGCTCATTTTGTTAGAGATATCTTATTACGTACATCGATTAGATAAGAAATGCTTACAGTAAATATGTAAGAATTTGTTCGCGGACAAGACTAATTGCCTCATGTAAGGATTTCGCGGAAATATATTTCTGAAATGTTTTAACGCGTTCAAGTCATCCGACGAATCTAATCACTCTATCGCTCTAAAATGTATGAAATTTAGTCCTCGTCTGTTTGAAATCAAGGTATGTCAGAGAGAGGAGACGGTGGCTTATTATGAAAACTGTGATATGTTTGTATTAGCTGAAGGGAATTCAGCGATGAGCTATAGTCTATACACATGCATCACATACGTTAATTCATAAAACGTCTCATGTGTTTGATTAAGCCGTTGACAATCCATAAAGGTTACCATGTTCCGAAATGGTCTCCAAACAAATACGCGGGTGGTTGGAGGGAGCTTGATTTTGCCCTAGCGCTTTCAGTGAACAGTAAGCCGATATGTTTGTAGTGTCTGTATTGCGTCCTGTTATGGTCCTGTGTTTGTCCCACTTTGTCTTTGATCCTTGCCAGTGGCGCTGAGGGTGGTTTCCTTCACCCATTGGGCTGGCACTTCGTCATATAAGTGAAATACCCTTTAGCTCGACGTTAAACCCAATCAAACAAACAAACAAACAAACAAAAACATTTCCAAAATAAATCCCGAACGACCTGCCTGCTCCTAAATAGGTTTTCTTTTCCCATAGCCTTTTCTATGGACAGGAAAGGGTTTCGCTTTCAATTACACGTTTTGCATGTTCAAGGAAGGTTTCGATTCCCTTAACCTTTTGCATAAACAGGGAACGTTTTCACAACTATTACCCTTTTGTATTGTTTCCCTTAACATGTACCTCGACTGTATTAACTTTGGCATTGTCCGGGGAGGTTTTCACCACGCCAAACCGTTTGCATGTTTCCATGGCCCTGGAAACGTTTCTCACTCCTGGGGACGTTTTCACAACCGTTCACCTTTTGTATGATCCGGGTGGGTTTTCACATCTAAAAATGTGAATAATCCGTAAAGAGTTCTACCACCCCAGTCTGTTAGGATGATGCGTAAATATTACCAACCATACAGCCCTTGAAGGTTTGCGAAAAAGCACAATTATTTTCATGATTAGCATATTTGTTCATAGGCACAAACGTCCCCCAAGGTATTTAAAAGTTTCCACAATCCAAAAATGTGTGTAAAGTTCGTTCAATTATTCCTTAAACATATTAAACAGTTTTCTAAAACCCTAATGATTTGTCTTTTTTATTTTTAACAGGTATTGATGTTAACGTCGGTCTGAGACGATTAGAAACACTAAATAAATTCATCAACATGGCGGCCTGGTCGATTAATGTCGCACGCTATTTCAAGTAAACATGAGTTTCTGTGTTTGGTTTTGTGAATGCACAAACTTACAGAAAGAGAATGGGGATTAATTGTAAATGGATACAGTGCTAAGAGATGACCAGTATACCAAATAATATGCCTAGACGGCGTGAATGGTGTTACTAGTATTTAAGATGAAATGTGTATGTAACGAGAAATACTGTTTCAATATACAATTTGAAAAAAAGTGTCGAACAATTTACCTCATGAACACCCCAATGTATCCTGGCCTATGAATGATTCTTTGATTGTGGTTAAATACTGTACTTAAGGGGATATGACGATAGTATTGTATGTGTTTGGTTTTTATGGATGAACTATGGATTAAATTTGCACTTGAGGCTATTCGAAGTAAATCACGATTTGCTGTAGTTGATTTGGGGAATGCACATAATTACAGAAAGAGACTGTGAGTAGATGCCAATGAATGTCTCAAGACAGTATAAAGTGTGAATCAGGTCATGTAATGAAGAAGTATGTTACGAGCAGTACTGTGGACGACGGATGGCCCGTGTCACACTGTGGTTTGATTAAATCCGGTGGAAAACCGCCCCGCGATTGTCGAAGCTCTATCGTGTGACTCAGTCATATAATTGATGGTCAACAGGCGGACTAGAACCGGTGGATGGTACATCGGAGCAGGATTAGTAAGCAGACCCAGCCGACATGACTATATTGTCGATAAAAGGATTGTAATCTATGTTCAGTCATATAGATCACAACGTGTTTGCTGATCAAAGTGGTATTATGTATAGTTGTCCCCAAAACGGTATAGCTTTGAAGAAATTATTCTTATACCTGTGTAAAGGCATATTCTGACTGTGCGATTCGTAGTAACGATTTCAGGGGATTGCCGTTATTTGCGGGGTTTTGATTGGTCGACTGTCTCGAACTTCTTTATTGTCCAATCAAAATGCTGCAAATAAGTTGCATCCCTTAAGTCGTACCTACAAATCGTACCGTGAGAATGCGCCTTTAGCTGGTTAAATATAACCGAGTGTTATTATTGAAGATAGTAATATATCTTTTTTGTCCTGTGTGGATTTGTTCTAAAACAGATAGGCTAAATATGTCTTTATCACCATAGTTTTGTGAATATATTTTTCACATGACAATCTGTATTTTATTGATTCATTTGGTGGTAATGGCGCGACGAAAATGTCTACTGGTGAATAGGCCATGGGAGACATTTCTGAAACGAGAAAGTCGACTGGCAGTGGACTTTCAGTTTGACACGTGCGTCCGTGGATATCTTAATTCTAATTGCTGAGAAAAATATGTCTGTGGTGTATGGTAAAGCTTTGTATTATGATCATACCCCAGGTTCATGAAAACGTCTAAATAATATGTTGCCGCTCCCCTTTACCGGTGAAATAAGATAAGGTCTGGTTTCGCTGTGAGGAAAACCAGTTTACTGGACCCTTCATCACACAACATATAACTCTGAATATTATGAATGTGTATGTTTGTGAAATGATTGGATGCTCAGGATTACAAATATGTCACTTTGTTGAAAGTCAGATGAAAGCTTGTTGCAAATAGACTTAATGTCAACAGAAAAAATTGTAATGCGTCTATGTCATGTACTTGTTACAACGCAATTACTATACCGCCAAATAAATTTATTCAATAGAATAACAGCTGAGGTCAAAAAAATAAAAATAAAATTGGGTCCCATTGTTTTTCTGTCCAACCTTAAAAAAGCAAACAAGAACAAAAAAATATTCTTTAAAAATGGTTTAAAATGAAGATCGACATTTTTTTAAAAGTGACTATGCAATAGTCTCCTTATTCTTTAGAATGGTATCAATTTGAGGTTTAACGATGAAAGGCTTTTGAGAAATAAGCAAGTTTCTATGCATAATCTGAAGTGTCTCAAATAGGCAAAGGATAAATTTTATTAACTTATTGTGATACCTGTGTTAAGCTGGATCAAATATAACTAAGTGTTATTATTGAACATAAACCTGTATTTTATTGATTGATTTGGTGGTAATGCCCCGACGAAAATGTCTACTGGCGAATAGGCCACAGGAGACATTTCCAATGTGAGAAAGTCCACTGGCAAAAATGTTCATACTCCGCAGTTATCAGGTGGGCACGTATGTGCAACTGGTCTGTTATGTATCCCGCAGTTATCAGAAGGACACGGGTGTCCGGAAATGTATTTACTGAAAAAAACATGGTTGTGGTGTCATGCTTTCATCAGACTCATACTAGTTAATTGGAGTAATGAGTTTAGGTTTGGTTTCAATGTGAAAAACCTGGCTTTCTAAACCCGTTCTCGCGCAAAACATAGGTCGGAATATTGTGAATGTATATGTTTGTGAAATGGTAAGATGCTCAGGGTGACAAATATGGTAATTTCTTGAAGGTACGATGGAAACCTGTGCGAATTGACTCAATTGCAATGCTTTTGTGTGCTGTATTTGTCAGAACGCAATTACTATAACACCAAATACGTTTGTTTTTAATATTATAAAGCATTTTGGGTAAAAAGACAAATGGGCTCTCATTCTGTTAACGTTTTAATAAGAAACATTTTGGTGAACTATTTTTTTTACATTATCAGACTTTGAACGTTTAAATTGAAATTAAAATGATACAATTTTTCTCTCCGTTTCAAGTCTAAAGAGTCCAACAACACCTCGAAAGGGGTATATTTTTATTCAACTTAAAAAGGGGTGTTGTCCAGTGGTGAGTTTGGAATAATTGTATTTTTGTCAGTAAAACAATAGGTGGCAGCCAAACAGACTAGAAATTGACTACTTACATCCTGGTTTTCATTTGTGCCTTGTGGTACAGAAATATAAATTAATTAACGGTATGGATTTCAACGATATGCATTACACGGTATAAAATAGAGGAACCCATATAAAACATTAATGGCTTCGTGTGACATGAGTTATCTTCTCCTCGTTACCAGCCTTCAGTTATGTTTATCTTTAATTACCAGCAAAAGATGCAGAGAAGAAATTACAATGAATTATTGAGTATAATGTATTAGCCGTATATATTGACCCGAAATTACCTCATTCAGTCTATAATTTAATATATGTCATGTGAATGCACTTAAAAGAGTCAATATGCTTTCATTGACATGTCAGTCCAGTAAAAGCCACAATGACACGACCACAGAGTATAACAGAAGAGAAGAATACAGATCCACTCTATTGTGTGTAACATACTACTTGAACGACACTCATCAGCGCAAGCGAATATGTTTTACATTGTGCATAATTAAATATTTGTTTATAACACACAAAACAGGAAGGGATTATCCAGAAATTATAGTTTATAATTATACATAATGATATTATATATATATCATTCCATATGATATGAGTATCGTTTTAGCGAACATGAAAAATATCTTAACACAGGTCCAAATTGATTTTTGAAATGTTTAAAACAATTTTCGTATGAGAAAAACAAACTTTTATATATGGTCTATAAACTCTTTCTTAATTTTTTAAAATTTCACACGTTTGATAAAGAAATGAAAATCTGTGATTCAAAGCCAGCAGAAATTATTTTGAACTTTTATGTTACACAATTGTCTGAATAAATTTAGATAATATGTCAATATCATCTAAATGCCACTAGAACTAGTAAAGTATCATCTTTCAGGAAAAACAAAATGTCAAAACTCTTTTTAAAGAAGGAAATGTCAGTTACTCTCTAATGCAAAGCTTATCTGACACCAGCTGGGAACAGTTATAGATATTTTTTGCTAACAGACAGGAAATATTTAATGTACGACAGTAGACCGCTTAACTGTCAACACACTAGAGGAACGGAAACCATCTCAGCTATCTCAGAACGACTGACCAATACCACGATCTGAATAATTGGGCGATCTTTGCGAGAAATATTAAATGCTGAACTCATAGCTGGTACAATGGATCGATTGGTTTTCGTGAAATTATTTGGAATGTCTCAGAGAGTTCTGTATGTAGATGTGTGCATATCAGGCTTTATTTTTATCAGTTGACCAAAATTGTTTATAAAATGAAGAATTTTATTTCTTAAAACTATGCATATCTGATTCTTTGAATATCAAAGAACCTATAACAGAAAAGTAGGGCTGAAGTACTCCGGATCTCCTTTAAGGTTGCCAGGGATGTGAACCAGTTGAGTTTTCGAGCGCGGGATATGGCACCCCACATCATCACACTTGAGACCTGGGACGTTTTATGCCGTGTCTGTTGCTGTTATGGTCCCGTTTCTCAGATGAAGTAACCGGATGTAGCGATCTTGAGCTGCTGTTGCGACTTTAGGTTGCCTGAGGCCATCATTATTGACTTCCGTTGACTTGTCGCCCTCGAATATAGTTCTTAATCAAATTAGTGTGTTGTTTTGTTTTATTTGTTCTGGTCCTGGAAATTTGTTTTTGGCGGAGTATTTGATATTCATGTGAAGTAATTGATTGGAGGTTTCTGGTGAGTGTAATAGTCATCACTACTTGATGGAGGGATGATTAGGCTGTTGTTAACATTCTGAAGGTAGCTTGACAGTCCAGGGCTTCTAACTCAAAATTTCTACGATCATCATCTCTGTCAAGGTTTATCTCGAAACTCCAAATGGACCGATTAAAGTATGTGCCAGGGGTTTTCGCTTAACGAAAGTTTTGGAGGGAGCTGTGGGGGCCAAAAGTTAACATTACGGCTTATGGCAAATTAATGGTGGTCTTGCGCCATGTTACCAGTTAGATATCAAAACTTGATTCTTCCATAGCTTCTATAGATTTGTTGTTATAGTTTTAAATTTTTTGTATCAGACAAGTACTGACCAAATGCATTATTTCAAATACTAATTCTTAACTGGTCTCTTTAATATTATTATTACTTTTTTTTTAAATTTTGTTTGTCATGAATTTGGAACAATGAGATCATTTGTTTTCGCTCAAAATCTTCATTTGTTGAGTCTTTGTACCATCCTTGTACCATCCTGTTGATAAATTCACAGATCTATTTCTAATATTATGTGAATATGTTCGATTCTTTTGCCATTTTAAAGGCCCGGTCGGCTATGCAGTTTGTCCTCGATGAACAGGGATATTGTCGCTTGTGGGAGGGGTCTTTCATAATTAACCGTAAGATAATCAGTTAC
>JAVFBW010136204.1:2932-13311 GCA_034783835.1 Mopalia ciliata
GCTTCGCGCTTCACCAGGTAACGAATACGAATTATAAGCTTTAGGCCTTCGTGAGTGCATTTCTCATCATTACTGTCATTATTAAAATTATATTTATCTAACAAATATTGTTATATTGCCATGGCCGCTAGGCACTGCAGAACTAGGTCACCATATAGCATTCAATAATATTTACAGATGACGTACAGAAATCTGTCCGAGCTACACGGATACTCCCAATGTGGTAAAAACAATAAACATCTTAGCTTTTGCAAATATAAGCACTTCTGTAGACTCCATTACCACAAGTTTAAATTGCACAAAAATAACATGGTACCATCAAATAAAAACTAAGCATCGTTATATGTTGATTATTTGTACAAAACGTTTTCACAATCCCATGATGCAGAGCAAAGAGAACTGGATAAGATATGTAAGGTTTTAAGTAATTTAACCTTTATTATGACCTTGATCTTCAACCTGGTGCATGATAATCCCACGTGCCGTATCGTCGTCATATGATCATTTGAATTACTTTATTTCAAACAGACAAAATAAAGTTATGAGCCGGACAAAAAATGTTTATACTTTGACCTTTAAATGAGATTTTGGCCTTCAACATAGATGTTTTTCATTTCCAGAAAAACACAATTTGGTATGCGGAATATTGTTGTCATATGTGACGAATAATTTCAGAATCGCATCATGCATAAGGAATTCATGAATGAACAGGACACGAATGAGTTACTTTTCTCGCGAACACACGCACACATAATGGTAATTAATTTAATATTTTGGCGGGTGTTTTGAAAAGAAGCTTCAACTTTCAATATCCAACGGTTACGGTTGGCGAGAACACCCGTACACCAACAATTTCCATAGAACCTTTTAGTTTGACCCACATATAGACAAATGAACAAAAATGGTTAACTGATTTCCCCGTACTGATGACACAGGCCAAGGAATGAAAGTTTATCTATTGCAACCGGTCATTTAACGGATAAACTCTTGATTATCCTGAACAACAGAACAAAGACTCGAAAGCTGTCCGGAAACAGTAGTCCTATCTATTTTTGAATGTAAGCCACTAATGAATATGGTGTCATAAAAAGTATCCGATCCGGTCCGATCCCAGTGAAAGGAATATTTTGAAATAGCATATCATTTCGGTGACCTGCAAAAACAATCTAGCACAGAAATACAGACCTGCCTACCCTAGAAGTATTGTATATGCTAACAATTTGTTATTAAGGAGTATTTCTATTACGGATTTATGTATTTCTGTGTTAGAGTATAGCACAGAATATTATTTTATGTGTGTATTTTGATGGTGTATTGGTGTACATGTATTTCACATAGCTTATGTGTACAAAAGGTAGGCACGTCTGGAAATGAAACAATATGAAAGGGCATCGTCAGCCAGTTTGTCGGCTAGTTCAATCTCCGATACACTCATATAAGGAATGGAAGACAAACTAGACGTACCTCCGTTACAACTTCAGAAAAAAAGGGATGATAAATGTAAAACATCAACTCGTGGTCATACTCTGCAAACATCGCATGGTGACTGTTTCCTATAAATAACAATAAAAGCCTTGGTCGGAGCATGGTTACTTAAAACCTATTATACTATCAAACCACAGCGAACAAGCTTGGCCTTCACGCAATGACTTAATTTAAGTTTAGCTTTGAGCAATAATTGACAGATTGTCAATAACAGTATTAATTCAAAATATAGAAATGCTTATTAGATTCGTACTTAGTCCATGTGACATAGCCCGATAAAATTAGACGCAATGTTGGCGGTGGAATGACTTTCAATGCAGCAAGAAATATTTAAAAGTCAATCAAACGCGACATTGATGGATACACTCCTATTCAATGTGTAGCTATAAGACAAAATCAGCTTCAGTGTGTCTGCAGACACAAACGGTTCAATTGACCACAAATTCCTGTGCGCCAAGTGTTTAAAGGACAAAGAAAAAATATCCAAGTTTATGGTACCAGAATTGGGCCTACACCCTATCCAGTTGGCAGCAAAAGTATGATTTTGAAAGCCACCTCAATGTTGGTAGGGTAACTAAACTGTATTGAGGACTGACTTCATGATGTCAGTATCGCATATCCGTACTTAAAGTCTTCACGTCAATTGGACAAAACTGTATTCTGTATATTTGTAATGTTTCATTTATGCCCATGTTAAATTTTAAGTAATCTGTTAGACATGTATAAATAAAACGAAGCCTGAAAAGTGTGCTTTTCATTTTGCACTGCATATTTAAGTGTCCTACTCTGAAATCTCACAAGAATGTAAAACCAGTTTTATTAAAATCTTGCTGAACACATGAGGCTTACAATGAATCAAATATTTGTATGGCTTGAATTAAAGTTAAGTATTCAAACTACATGGACTATTCTACTTAGTCAACTTACTTATTGAGTTTTATCGTTATTGCACTTCGAAAAATAAACCCCGAAAAATGGAGTCTATTTTTTCTGTTGACATTTACTAATTTTTCAATATTTTTAGAGATAATATTTGGATTTTCACCACATTCATATCTGTGTAATACGCAGTAATAAAGCTTTCCAAAAAGCAATGCATATATATGGTACGGATTTAAATTCTTCTGCATGAGAGACACTTTATAAAACGGATGTGTTGAAAATCGACTAAGGAGCCCAGCAAGACCTTAACTTGGTAGTGTTTATTTTTCGCTTTCCCTTCAATCCAGTCTAACCATGACATGTGGCTGATAAGTTTAGTCAAAGTCGTAAAATTTTCTTTATAATGGAGGGTAACAATACATTTAATCTAAATCCATCTGTTTGACTGGAGTGTGCTATTTCACATGATTTGTTAGCGAATGACATAGAGGCTCAGAGCAAAAAAGCATGTTTGGGAGCTAATGATATTCTCAGAAAATATTCCTAAAATAGTCCACTGGAAGTTTTTAAAAACATGTTTTTTTAGACATATTGTTGAAACAATAACAAACTTGTTTATAAGAATGTATGTTGATGGTTGATGCATTATAGGCACTGCTGTAGTCTCTGCAGTACACAGTCCAATGAGCCACGACTGTGAGCTTGTGCTTATCGGAATGATTGAAACAATTCATTGGGTTCAATGATTCCATTAAGCTCAGCTTAATTAATTAATAGTAAACCTGCATATTGATAAATATCGTCATTCGCGGGACATATACATCCAATCATGTTGTGCCATATGCCAAAGGCTATGTAAATACAAATTAAGAATATCTGTAATTAGCTGTCTTCCCCACAGGATAATTTTACAGTTTGGCAGAATGTAGTATATCAAATGCACGTTATCTGTAGTATTTAATAATAAGACGAAATATCGTTTTCTAACTGATAAACATAAGATAACCAATGTTTGCTTGTTTAATTTTTACAATTAATAATGTTAAAAGAATGTATTTTCAAAATGAAAAGATAAAAAATGAACAAATTGGACGAATCTGGGAAACGTTTTCAAAGGTTCGGAAGCTATTCCTCTGAAAATCATTGAAACGCTGCACAGTAAATATTGATGCTCCACAATATGACCTCTTTTATTTCTGTTATGTATCATTGGTATGTAAAGTACTGTTTGATAAGAACAGCTTGATCCTGGAAACGAAAACCACAATTTGATTTGTTGCTTGTTTGCTCGCTATTTTGCGACCTACGAAAGTGACATGTCCATCTTGTAAGACAACTCGAGAATTCTTGGCGCTATAAAATGTTAATACTTAACATAGTCGTAACCTTATAAACCCGTCTTCAATTGACTTCATATCTTACATGATTGTTTATTTGGTTAGGGTTAAACACCGTACCTAGGTTATTTAACTCACATGACGGCGGGCCAGCCCAATGTGCGAAGAAAACCATCCACAACACCACTGACAACAAACAAAACATCACACGACAAACACAGGACATTCACAAGACAATACAAAAACATCACAAACATATCAACTTCCTGTTCCTCTTGATCTCAAAAAGCACCAGGGCAATATGAAGCTCCCTCCAACCACTGGCAATGGACTTCCCACAAAAGATCATGTCGTTAGTTTCAGGCCAATGCAACTTGTAGTCAGTTATTCTCAAACACGTGATAAGATTATAAGAAAATGAAGGCCAAAATAGAAAATTTCAAAACACCGAATTTGTGATTCAAAGGCGGAGTATAAGAGCAACAACCGTGTATCTCTAAAAAAGCTGTTTTGAAAAAATTGTGTTTTAAAGTTTGAATAGTAATTAAAAATCAGGATTATATGTCTTATTCATACTTTTTTTAATAGAATGTATACAGGGATACACTTAATAAAATGGCTTAGGCCCAAAACCAATTGGTTTGGTAAACTTAACTCCATTTTGACAATTTTGAAGATACACGGTCGTTGCTCTCAACCCTCGATATTCTAGTCGTAATTTATGTGAAATATTTTTAAGCAGGGCGTAAAACACCAATCACTTAATCAATCTTGTAAACATTCCTGTAATGGTCTAACAATACTCTAACAAACAAAGGACACAGTCTAACAGCACCCTAACAAACAAATGACAAAGTCTAACAACACTCTAACAACCGCTTTGAGGCAACAGAAACCTCAGTCCAACAACCAGCTATAACATCTTAAGAAAACAGCGTCATGCGCACAATCGATAGCCCACTAATCTAGTTGTGTACAGCGATCTATCCGTTTCTAATAGTTTTTACTCAAAACTAACAGCAATACTTTTTCCTCGGATTATGTCTTTTAGCATATGCCAGTTTCCCAATATAAACTTTTATACGAATGAATATAAGCCATACGACAGAAAAAACACAAGGTCCTTTCGACTTATTTGTTGCTTTTCTAGATAATAAAAAGTGTCTATTTAGATCAGCTTTCTTCTCCGGTGTTAATTTCCTTCTTCTTAGAGATTAGTGAGGAGAACGTGTTTCTCTTGATTGATTCCTTCAGAACAAGCAAAAGTCAATCTGACATGTCCGTCTGTAGGCGTATACTTTTTTTACGATAACATCTACATCCATCACGTTAAAACACATCCACTGCCTGTGTGTATTAATTCACAACATGCGTGTGTTATCAGGTGCAGATCGGGCACTGCATAAACACCATTGATACGTTGAAATCTTAAGGTAACAGCTATAAAGCGATACAAAAAAGTTGAATAAATTTGTTCATTATAAATGAAGGAAGCCAGAGAAGAAGATGAGTGGTGGATAGAGAGAGGAAGTTGCTTAACTTAACGCGTGGAAAGCTTTTGACGAGTAGAATGTATGTGTATGGTGGAGATACCATGCAATGTTGTGGATACATCCATTGGAACTGGAATTACAAGCAGACTATCTATTAAAATCAACACAAAAGATAAGATGTCACAAAATTCAGAGAGAAAAGATCGACAAGCGAAACGAGAGACGAGAGTTGTTTTTAAAACAGGTTTGAATCATTTCTATCAAAAGCAGGAAAAAGCTTAGTATCAGCAGATTAAAGTTGTATGATCTAATAACATGGATCAAACGTTCGTGAAGAACTGCGCCCGGATACCTCTGCTTAGCCATCTTGTACAAATAACTACCTGTTATGAGAAGCTAGCTTGCTCTAATAACTGCTTTATTGCTAATATTCTATCTATTGGAAATTTAACTTTGACATAATTGGCAACTATATGAAAGGATACAATTTAGTTGCATTGTGCTTTATAAATATAGCACAGCAATCATGGTAACACAACATGGCATTATATAATGATATATATGTCGAACCTCAGGTATATGAGTGAGTCACACGATGTGGCTCCGACAATCGTGGGGGTGTTTTATACGAGGTTCCTTCCCGATTTTTCCACCTAAATTATGCAAGGAACAGTGTGATGTGGACAATCCGTTGACATATAAGTAAAATATCCTTGAGTACGATGTTAAACCCCAATTAAACAAACAAACAAGAAATCCTTTAGGCCAGAGAGCAACAAGGGAACATATAGCTTCCTCCAAATAACCATGGACATGCCAAATGAGATATATTTGTAATTAATTTTACAATGAACTAACTTCCCGTAAAGGTACTTCGCCTTATGGGCACACGGTCAACAACCTGTGTAATAATGATTTTCCCCATCAAATTTGGCTAATTAAAAATTAAATAATTTAAAATCATTTTTCGTTTTAACGATATCGCTAATAAGATATACCCATTACCCCGACGTGATGACCTGACTGACTGGTTATTGTATAACGCCTTGCTCCAGGCTATAACTCCAACAGTTCAAGATCGAGTAGATCTGGCAAGACAAGGGATTCGCACTTACACCACAATAATTCTTTGCTGCAACCCGAACAAACAGCATCGTTAAATATTAGTTATATCACTTGTTCGTTAACATCGTGACTTTTATCTGTTATCCAATAATATTGTTATGCGGGTAGCGAGTTATGCGAGTCTTCAAAGCAAATAAGGAACTCCAATCCAGGTTGCCGCCAACATATATCAGGATTTTATAAATTAGATGAATATTTCACATAATTAAAACAACATTTCGGGTAACATCAAGCAATATCCTTCTTGGATATGTCATATACGTACCAGGGCCAATAAAGACGTTGTTTGCTCTGATATTGATACAAAGGTCATGGGATCGGATGACATTTATGATATATGATTATTAAAAAAACCCAGTAATTTATTTGTATTAGACGAATCAAAATGTTTTGTGTCAACAGACTGGTAGTACGGCTTGAAATATAGAAAGTTTGTTGGATTGCTGTTTCACTGTGTGTTTAAGGTAATTAAACTCAGAGTACCATCACCTGAAACGAGATAAGGACACAATTATCAGCCCTAATGTCAAAATGCCGTGGCTAGACAATAAAAACACCTATTGCACTGTTCGCCACAACAGATCATTTGTTTGTTTCTACTGAAACCTGAGCGCAAAGAACAGAATTCATGCAAATGTGGAAATCACCTTGTATATTTGTTGAATCAAGGAAACATTACATTAAAAATGAACTAACGCACAATAGGCCTACTCTGTCTGGAAAAAAGAACCGCACCTATGTATATCAATATGCCTTTATTATTTATTCTCTATCAGTCATCTGGTTGACTCTTTTTAACAATGGTCTGAGATTGACAAATTCCTTATGATCACCCACTCCGTACTGGATCGGTAAGGACAGGTTCGTGTAAAACAACAATAGATACTTCTTCTGTTGTCTGTAGAGCCTGTTGGGTGGCGTGGCAGTGGTCATTACGACATTGCGCTCCAACAACTTTGTCGTTTCCGGACATTGCGTCTGAATACAAATGAGCGTTCTCTGCGGATGCACCTGTACTGTTTCTTCTCGAAGTTTCTTGGTCCATTCATCCTGACAAAGTTTAAATATGTATTTGTCATTGTTAAAATATACTGTTTCCAGGGAAACCTAGATGATAAAAAAAAGTTAACAGAAGGAACGCCAATGCATTACTGGTAAGATAAGATGTTTTCAATATTTATAGTTTCATATGTACTTTTGTCGCCATAGCAACTGTTAGTTATAGGCATTATTTCTGAAAGCAATGTCATAACATTCACTCTTCAAACTTTAATGGTATTGAAATAACAATAAAAACTGCTTTCGAGAGAAATTTTATTTTCTGATACAGACTGGCTGCAACGACAACCACAATAGCCACTAAAATGACCAAAATTCTCAGCAACTATTGTCACGTCATTCGCATGATGATAATGAACTCATTTGGAATATAAAAACTATAGCTGTATTTACTAGTAAATAGTCCCGAACACTGCATAAATACCATTGATACGTTGAAATCCATAAGCTAACAGTTATATAGCGATGCTCTGGTGGTAAACCCAGAATCCAGACGATAACAGTTGGTATCACTTGAATCAATGTAAGGACAGGTCATCTATAATACATCTTAAGACTATCAAGATAAGAAAAAAGATTTCGTTATAAGGAAGCCAGAGAAATACATGAGTTTTGATAGAGAGTTGCTAAACAAAAACATGTGGAAAGCTTTAATCAAGTTGAAGGAGCCACACTGACCTTATAAACACCGTAAAAACCACAATTAAAAAAATATCAATATTTCAATAGGTAACGCCACTTCGTTGAAACAAAAGATTTTTATTCGTCATGAGCTAAGATGATTTCCACGACTTCTGGTCTTTGAGCTCAGAATTTAGTAACAAGATACAATATGATTGATATATTACGACGAACAATGCGGTAGTTTTATTGTCTAGCCACAGCATATTATCACTGAGGACTGCAGGGTTTCCTTCATTTGTTGCAGGCGATGGCACACCGATTTAAATTACGCTAATATGCAACACCATAAAACTAAAATTCAACAAATTATATATATTTTAAAACATTACATCAGTATATCGACACAAACGATTTTTAATTCAATACAACTAAGAGCATGCCAAACGAGATATATCAATCTCCCCAATCAAACAAATAAACATAAATCCTTTATGCCAGAGAGAGCATGGAAACATATAGTCTCCACCAAATAAACACGGGCATGCCAAATGAGATATATTTGTAATTCATTTTACAATGGACTAATTTCGCGGAAAGGTAGTTTGCCTTAAGGGCACACATCCTACAATCTGTATAATACTTATTGTTCTCATCAAATTCGGCTAATTAAAAATAAATTATTTAAATAATTTCTCGTTTTAACAATATCTGTCTTTAGATATAACCATTATCATGACTTTTAGACATGCCAGACGGGTAATTGCACAACGCTTTGTTCCAGGCTATGTAATGGTTTACTCCAACAGTTATGGTATGACGTGGATACAACTGAAACGAAGCGCCGAGTCTGATTTTTGAGCATGTTAATCCATGAAACTGTTGTCAAGTTACCAAAGAAGTAAAATACGTACAACTCAGACATTTGTTTTCTTCACTGGATTTCAGCGAGATTCAAGATCGCGCAGATCAAGCTAGACGCGATTAGAACAAATATCATCATCTAATATTCGTTATATCACATGTTCGTTAACATGGTGATTTTTATCGGTAATTGAATAATATTGTTATGTGGGTAGCACGAGGATTCTCAAATCTCAAAAGGAATTCCGATCCGGGATGCAGCCAACATATATCTGGATATTATTATACGCCTGTCATTTGACAGGACGTATTATGTCATGGGGTTTTTGGTGTCCATCCGTCAACTTTTTGGTTTCCGCTTATTAAATTCAAATCAAACTTAGTATGTGTGTTCCATATGACAAGACGTCGCTTAGGAATGATTTTGACATATGTCGATCTACAGGTGGCGTCCCCTGGTGGCAAAGTCTAAACTTGAAAACTTCCTGTCGAATTCAAATCAAACTAAGTGTGATTGTTCCATGTGACAAGACGTCGCTTAGGATTAGTTTTGGCATATGTCGGGCTACAGGTGGCGTCACCTGCTGGCAAAGTCTAAATTTTGATTCTGTATTTAATTTGAAAACTTCGTGTGCAATTCAAATCAAACTTAGTATTAGTGTTTCATGTGACAAAACGTCACTTGGGATTTTGACATATATTGACTTAAAGGTGGCGCCACCTGGTGGCAAAGCCTAAATTGGGTCTTTGTTGTTAACTTGAAAACTTCTTACGGAATTAGAATCTAAATAAGTGTGATTTTTCCATGTGACAAGACGTCACTTGGAATAATTTTTGGTATATGTTGGTCTACAGGTGGCGCCAGCAGGTGGCAAGGTCTAAATTTTGGTTCTGTATATTAATTTGAAAACTTCTTGTGCAATTTAAATCAAACTTGGTATGAGTGTTCCATGTGACAAGAAATCACTTGGGATTGATTTTGGCGTGTGTCAACCTACAAGTGGCGCTACCTGGATTCTTTATGTTTACTTAAAACCTTCTGATGAAGTTTGAATCAAACCTTATATGATTGTTCCATGTGACAAATCGTCACTTGGGATTAGTTTTGGCCTATATTGGGCTACAGGTGGCGTCACCTGGTGGCAAAGTCTAAATTTTGTTTGTGTATGATAATTTCAAAACTTCTTGTTGAATTCGAATTAAACTTAGTTGGTATGAGTGTTCCATTTGACAAGACAGAGTTAAGATACTCCACATGTCAAGATGCCGTGTAGGATTTTCTTTGGCGTATTTTTTGTCTGGACATGTTGTGACATGGTGGATTCTATTCAAATCCTTTATCCGCCTATGTTTAGAATACGCGGACATAGTCTGGGATAATCTAACTGAAGATCAATGCCACGCTGTTGAGGCTCTTCAGAAGGATTGTCTTCGTACAATTACTGGTCTTACTAAAAGTGTGTCGTCAATTTTACTGTACGAAGAGTCTGGCTTTGGCGAGCTTCGACAGCGT
>JAVFBW010136215.1:0-13308 GCA_034783835.1 Mopalia ciliata
GATGACTCAACTGGGCCTTGTGATCCTCTTTAATGAATGATAACCAGAGTTACGATAAGATTATGAAAATGGAAATTTATTTATTGTATTACACACAAAAAGTTTTACTTATTTATAGAATATGGTTTTTGGGTGGTCTTCCCCTTTAAACTGTACCCTAAATCCATTGCGCATATGTCCAAGTGATAGACATTGTATATATGTTTAAAGTTGATTCGTTTTGGAGAAATAAAACGTTGTTTTGTAAAAGTCCTTATCCGATGGGGTTTTAATTGTAGGCCTACCCAAGGGTATTTCACTTATATGTCGATGGATTGTCCGCTTTTTGTTACGGTCTTGTTAAAGAAATAATTACGTAGTTTTATGAATACGTTTCCAATCATATTGCCAGTTTTAAACTCGCATCTAAATATAGACGTTTACATGCAAATTGGCCGCACCTTAACATTTTAGAACATTCGTTAAAGCGAAATCCTTAAAAAAGCATGCAGATCTCCACGTACCTTGGACGACAATAACACATCCCAGCAAACACAGCCATATGGTGAGCATTGTGACAGATAAATTGTTAATATTAAATTGAGCTGTACTACTGAAAGGTAGGCCTTTATATATCTGCTTTGTGTTTATCTGATAAGAATTTGTCCTTCAAATGCATGGAATATATTTAAAAAAAAAATGCTTTTATCATATTCTATTGACACCTGCTAACCTAAATTCTAAGTATATTTTTATCTTACATTCCTACTCCCTGCTTTGCATTGTTTTCTCAACCAGTACTGGTAGTCGATCTTGAGTCTAAAAGTGTTTGTCGCTAAAGTGTCAATGGAAGGAAGAATGTGTTGATTACCTGGGATGAAATAGGTCTCGCTTGGTGAATTGAGAGGTAAGCTTCCAGCTGCCTATGTGCTTTCAGAGTGAAGAGACAACATAAAGCTGTTTGTGCCGTCTTTGTATTACCCCTATGATTATCCTTGTCTTTTTTTTTGTTGCCAGTGGTGTCGTGGGGTGTTCCTTCATCAGATGGTCTGGCACGCCATGTGAGTGAAATAGCCTTAGGTACATCGCTAAACCCAAATCGAATAACCAAATAAAATGTCTTCAGTTATGTGATACTATGCAAATACTGTAGGTCTAAGAGTGGACAGCTCGATCGGTCTCCTTATGGTGGATGAATACCCAAGACACCGGCTTGTGGAGATAAAACACACTCTTTGGGGCCCGGGGCCCCCACTCTGAGGCGCACACAGCTGTTAAACCAGGACACTAGGATCCCTGTGTTACGATAACTATTTGATAGTGTTAAGACGACAGTATTTCACTCGTGTGTATACTTTGGGAAATTGTCTCCTCAGGAACCGTACTATAAGACGATGTGAACTATCAAGAAACTTGCAGACCAGTTTCTTATGTAAACCTATACAACTGATCTATGGTTCCATTTACCAAGACGTATTGCGTTCTGGGACTACTGTTTTTTGATGCATTAAAAATCAACTGTATAAAAATCCCATTCCACGAGAGCAGGATTCTGTTCAACGTTTGAACATCAAGCATAACATCGCTGCATGATTGTTGTTCAACGTCGAGCGTTTGGTGGCGGCAGCGTTATGGTGTGGGGAGGCATCACATCTCATGGGCGGACCCAACTTGTCATTGTGAATGGTAATCTGAAAGGCCTGTGTTACAGGGACGGGATCATTCTGCCTCATGTGCAAGCGTTCATTCAAGGGCATGGACGTAACATCACACTTCAGCAGGATAATGCCCGTCCACATGTCGCTGTAACCCGTGTTGTAACGGATTTCTTGAGACAGCACAACATTCCGGTCCTTGGCCAGCAGTTTCTCCTGACCTGTCCCCTATCGAGCACCATGAGATGAAACGAAACGGCGATTATGTCAGGGCCCGAATCCGCCATTGACGTTAGCTGATTTGGGACAAATGTTGCTTGAGAAATGGAACAATATTCGCTTAGCATTCCTCAATCGCTTAGTGTCGTCTATGCGTCGTCGTTGTCAGGCCTGCATCAACGACAATGGTGGACACACACGATATTAAATTTGTGAACTGACATTTGACACCACGTTTCTTCGAGGGCGTGTCATGATGCCTAGTGTCAAATCATCAAGATTTCGAGATTATCCTGTCAACAGTTAAACAGTGATTAAACAAAATACTAAATATTATGTTCTTATCTTCATTCATTAGAACATCACTGCAGATGATGCACAATTACTTTATTCCAGTAGTAACCTTCGGGTTATTTTATAAAATGAAGAAACGATAAGTCGATGCCATATTTAAGTATATTTAATGGTAACCTTTCAAGGAACATAGAGGTTATTTCAGCCTGAAGTATCGCTTTAAGTACCATGATCAAACAACGAACATCATGACCTTCAATATATTCGCCGATGCATTGGTGTCATCGTCACCTCTTGTAATACTGAGTGCATGGCTTTGATTCAGTTACCAAATACTACCTTAACGGTAAGACATTTCATTACATACCCAGTGTGGTTGTCTCATGTAACTTCTATGCTAATATAAATATATAGAGATTTATAGTCGTCCGCTGACCTGTTAAAATCCTGCAGGACAATAAATCTTGTCACACGTACAGGTTGGATGCTTAGTTTTGTTGACGCATGCAGCCTCACGTATCTATTCGCGGGGCCGTGGCGCAAGCACAATTCATAATATTTCCAAGACGTCAACTTAAAATGGAAGCATAAACCTAAAGTGAAAACCTCATAACATTATGTTAAATTGTTAGACGAAATTGATTTTTGATTCTGCAATTATCGGGCGACCCTTTTGATTACTTTAAAAGATTAGTATTGCAATATGGTGGACCAAGTATTAAAATATGCAAAAAGAGAAAAATATATATATCAGTGCCGTTATTCTTCTGACTTACAGGAACGATTCAACACTGTAACCGGATGAGGTGTATCTATGAAATAACTAACGAGTATATTTCAGTGTAGTTGTTTGTGGCCTAATTGGCACAAACTCGTGAATAAACTAAAATAGTTGGCTTTTTGGACGCGCTATCTGCCATGATGATCACGTGATTCCCCTGGCTTACCCTGCTCTGAAGCTGGGGAACCGGCGGGTGATCCGAGTGTGACGACACTGGACGCGCAAACGAAGAAGTGTCACACCCGAGTTCACCCGGGTAACACGCGAGAACGTAAAATGGGATACCTGGGGTGAATCGGGAAAACCAGAGTGACTCAAGCGAATGCAACCGTGGTGGTGTTCCGTGGGGTTAACTCTAAAAACCAACCTTAAAGCATTGCTTGTTTGACAAAAACACTGAACAATTAATCTTGTATCTATACATGTTGTCAGAAAACCTTGGTCTATATATGCAATATATATTCCTGATCGCTGTAGATTGTATGTAACCAGACGTCTATTAAAGGACTTCTGATGTAACCAATAGTGTTTTTTCAAGGTACGAGTCATGTATAATGACACATTCACATGGCTAATGGATTTTACTGTAGTTCCCACTGAATAAATTGAAATGGTAGAATTAAAAAGTAATAATAATAATAAAAAACAAATTATCTTGCCCGCTCAAAAATATCCGATCTAACGGAACAAACTCCCCGTCGAAATAAGTGTCCACTTTTTAACGCAAATTCAACTGGTTTCTACTTTATGATAATTCTAACGTCCAGTTACGTCCTTTACAGATGAGAATACTACATTTCTGGTAAGTAATCCACTGCGTGGCACAAACAATATAAACATAGAAACAACACATCACAATGTAATTTATACACTTGGAATAGTTTCAAAGTATCAAGACTGTTTACAAGTCTTCTCCATAACTTCATGAAGTATATGGTTACATACATCGTCAACCGATGATCTCCACGTTTTGACTGTCCCTGAGACTACAGGGATTTTATTATCTCCCTTACAAGTCGTGACAATGTGTCCCTGAGACTACAGAGACTTTATTATCTCCCTTACAAGTCATGACAATCTGTCCCTGAGACTACAGAGATTTTATTATCTCCCTTACAAGTCATGACAATCTGTCCCTGAGACTACAGAGACTTTATTATCTCCCTTACAAATCATGGCCATCTGTCCCTGAGACTACAGAGATTTTATTATCTCCTTTACAAGTCATGACCATCTGTCCCTGAGATTACAGAGACTTTATTATCTCCCTTACAAGTCACGACCATCTGTCCCAGAGACTACAGAGACTGTATTATCTCCCTTACAAGCCATGACTATGGTGTAGTGCTCTGCATATACCTTCTTGATTAAATAAATCAGCGTTGGTTAATTTAACGAAATAACCCTCCTCAAAATGATAATAAAAAAATAAAGAAATCTGTTCTTGACGGAGATCTTATATTTCTAGCAGTTTGTTTTGTGTGAGTACCAGATGACCGATATAGTAGCCGCGACAGAGGTGTATAGGTTTGGTCAAGTCTGGCGGCGCCAATCGATCTGTAAGAACCATGCATCCAAACTGTCTTTACTCCTAGATGTTTAGACTTTGGTTAAAAAAATAACGAACATCAGTATGTTTGACTAACAAAGCTGATCATAGCTATACAAGCGAGATTTGTTTCCTCTCCTTTAAGTTAGCTATTGTTAAAACTTTACTATTGATTTCCTTCACAGCTTCGCCTCCTCCCGAGTGTGGCACTCGAGCCGAGCCTGGTGTTTGCTGCAATCCACCGCTAACATGCCCAGACATCAGTTTAATTGAAGATGAAACAAACAACTGTACGTTCCAGAAACCTCATTCTCAGTGCTGCTCTCCCGGGACGTGTAAACCCCCCGCTCCCCCGATCAATCCATTCACACCCCCCAGACGCCGTCCTGCGTATCGAGCTGCCATTCGACCGGCCCCACCTGTGCAATATGGCCGACTATTCTAAGATTTAGGTCTCGAAATGTGGCGAAATGGATTGTGATTTTATTTTAAATGTGTCAAAACTCAAGCTTAAATATTTTTCCGTTTTATATTATATATGGTGGAGGATCTTAATCCGCGATTTATAGCTGAAATGTAGGTCAATGTCACCTGTACAAGGGATTGGACAGTCGGTTAATACTCTCTATGAATGGTACTTCAATTGAAATTATATGCGATGTTTTGATTGGCTGGTTCTGTTACGTGTAGCTTATATAGGACAACTTGATGCATTGTCGACTTTACGGTGCAGATATAGTATTCATGACGAAGGAGTGAGAAATCTTACCAACTTGTGCTTATTCCCACCAATATACATTGGAAAGAATCTACGTTGCTTCATTTTATGTCAGTTAAATTTGGAATCGTTTGAAGATGAGTAGATCACAACCATTTTCGGAGACAGTTCTACAACAACAACACTGCTCATTGATACGACTGAGCGATACCATCTATTTCCAGTTGAGTACACACGACCTCGACAGATTGGAATTACCGGTATGGTTTGGAAGAACAAGTGCAGATTGTAAAGGGTCCAGCTACGGCTGAATTAATTTAGTTAATATAGTATGAGCTGTAACACTTGATGCCCATAATGCAAACAATATTAGTGAAACCCTATCAACAAACTACGCGTAAAGTAATCATTTTTATTGCATAAAGAGTAATATCTACTCTTATCGTTTGCTCGAAATGTATAAGAACAAAAAGAAAAGCCCTCAAGATTTGTAAGACAGTAGGCCCTGCTGAAGTATAAGGTAGACAGTGAACTACCGCACATACAGTAAACGTCATGGGAGTTATACTTCAACAAGAAGCAGTTTTATATCGTACAAAATTAATCTCGTGAATGAGAATTATGGAACAGAACCGGGTGCTATTCCAGCTTGGCATTTTCATGACGCACATTCTTTACCCGCGCTTCAAAATGGGGATACGGAGGCTGCGCATTTTACTAACGTTTCCTTCGAAGTTATAGTATATTCAGAGAGTACAACTTAAGTGTTTATTTGGTTGAGGGCTTGGTCGATTACCTGCAATTGGCATAGTACATATGCTGTATGTTCAAGGTATATAGTTCATCCTATGTTTTTAATTCAACAAGTATTGATTCATAGGGACATGATGGGTACATTTTAAATTTGAACATTTTCGTACATCCAGTGCAAATTAGACTTGAGTGTTATATAACCAGCATTTTATTTATTTGACAAGGCTGAGTAAATCCATTCAAAGCCAAACACTCATTTCTACAAGTCCAAAGCCAATCTTTATCAAATACAACAAATACGACTCTGAATCAGCCCATTCCATTGAAGTTAACCGATGATTAATACGGTCATCTTTTATACGCCTCATTTACCCTTCGTGTATTCAGGTTTTCCTAAAGTGTCATTACTCTCTCTAATTTTAAAATCTTTTCTTCAATGGTTGTGCTTTTTGTTGTAATTATGTCAATAATGTCAATAAATTAAAATCTATTTGTGTATACCTTTTTGTTGAGTCAGTTCAGTTTATGATGCCACCTTCACAATGGTTTGTTGGCATTGGTCGAAGGGGCCTTAGACATCAGCTGGTGACATATCCGGCTGGTCGAGTCCAACTGCTTGGGCAATCGGCAACTTGTTCTAATGTCACTCGGACAAAACATCGACATTGGCTAACATCTTACAGACCCTTGTCGAGCAGATATATAATGACCATCTCGATGTTTTCAACACTCCTTTACAAATACTATGCATACAATGATGGAAAATGTGTGTGACACAAGAAACATCCTTTTCACATATTGCTATACAATAATGATTGTATTTAATGGGACTATTATTACATTTCACGTAGACTTCGGTTCGGTGCCCTTAAGGGAGTTTTCGTGCAGTATGCGGGTAGAAAAAACTACTTTTAATGCTAAATTTGCGTACTGGACATTGGTTGTTTCAACAGGCCCTTTGGTAGTTTAGAGAACACGGTTTGGGAAGATTCTCAGATAAATTATAGATCGCTAAGAAAAAGGTTCAAGAGAGAGTTGTTGATTTATAACAGTGTTTTAATTTGCAAGGCATTTTAATTCAAGATTATGTGGAAGACAAACAGTTTGTAGCCGACTGATTACAATATGTCCAAAACAACTCCAAGGTTATTTATTATTAAAGAAGACCGCCCAGTAATTTGGTATAACACCTGGATGTTTGATAACACGCATTATAGATCTATTGCATTCATCTCCACCAACCAGGTTTACTATTGCGTTGTTATTTTGTATATTTCCAATATGTTGCTCTCTCGCCTAGTATACATTTTATTACTCTTCGTTACTCTCGGCATATCTTACTGAATAATTGTCGCCTGAAAGTGTTCCAGATCTTAATAGTATTCCTGAATTATGTTATCTCATATTTAGAGCTGATATAATCATTTATATCATAAATGAGTAAACTTCCGTATCATACAGGTACGTGTGGTATACCGCTTCTCTGCGCTCTGGTTGGTCACTTGCAAGTCATTGATATAAATCAACCAATGACATGCTACAGCTTAATATTTTCTCCACAAAATGGCTTATGCACAGTTCGTAAACAGCCATGGCTGACCAGCAGTTTGGCAATCCTATATCTCACTTCAGTTACAATAATAAACCCTTGGCACCCATCCGTGCAACAGAAGCATTCCCTTATACTACAGGAGATTTTATACTTCTCTCGCTTATCGTCTGTTTGTAGTCTTACGAATTTTTCAAATTGTCGTGCTCATGTACTGAAAGAGTACAACACTCGCCATGGTATTGGTTGTATCTACATTCCACTGAGGTACGTATTTGCATCTAGTCACGGAACAGGTCGATATGTTTGGGAATGTTTAATTGTCACTTAAATGCTTTGATTGCGGGTTTATACTAATTGTTAGATATTGACTCAATTAAAAACTAGTTTTGTGTACTTTTCTATCACATTTCAGTAAATAAATATAATATTCAACCGGCACTTTTTTCTTTTACGCTGACGTTTTTAAAACACACATGATAAAATTACGAAAAAAGCAGAGAACCATCCGCTTTGCGCCCTACTTGAAATGTATAGTCTGCCATCAGAATTCAATGGAATTATGTCTTTCTCTCGTTTTGCATCGGTTAAATCTAATTTAAACAGCGTTTTAAGTATTTTAATAAGAAAATTTAAGATTGGAAACTTAGATTAATTCGGAGAAAATAAATTAAATTTAACCACGAACATTTCTTAATTCGTATAAAGTCTTTCTAACTCATGTTCCATTGATAAGAAAAAGATGATCAGCCACTTAATCCATTCTAAAATCTCTCTTAATTGTCCAATTAGTTACCCATAAATCTCATAAGTCAATGCGAATGACCTACTTCCCGGATGGGACGCTGACTTTGGCAAAAAAATATATACCAAAAACCTTGATCAAGAAACTGAAATACTGGAAGCTAGCTCAACTTGTTGAATTTAAGATAAACAGTTACTTTGACTTGACGCAATTACTACAGTGAAAGTCCAATTTCTGGGACAAGTGATTGATGGGGTATCTTGTTGAAAGCTGCAAATGGGAAGTGAGACTAAAGAATGGGTGGTCGCCTGTTTTTGCCAGCTGATAGAAGTATTTGGAATTTTTCAATTCTCTCAACGTAATTGGAAAGCCGTCTTAAAAAATAGACAATATCAGTAAACATTTATTGCTAAACGCGTTTCCGTTATTTCGACGAAATCAATGTATCTCACCTCTATTTTCTACCGGATTGAAAGAGGAAGTTGTATCACAGCCAGGACATTTAGATATACACCATTTTCTGTATCACAGTTCAAATCGGATCTGGGAGAATATAGAGATTCCAATGTCGCACAAAGGTGGTTTAGATGTCTAGAATGCAAATGCTGTTCGTTTCATCATGAAAGGGGCCTAGGTAAAACAGAGGGCGCTCCACTGACTCATTAACAAGGGCATGATTTCTTTACATCAAATACATAGCCTTCATCTGGGATGTGAAATAAATCAAATTCACTGAATAATCGAAATTAAAGGATTTCATACAGCCCAATAAGGTAATATATAAGTTAACAATTAACACAAAAAATAAACTTAAAATATATTTGTTCATAAATTATATGAATATATCATTTTAGATTGCTTTAATAAACACATATGACAATTTAAATTAAAATCAAGTACAAAATAAATTAACATGTTATCAGGGAAAAATAGATATATACATATTTTACAAACGCAGAGAAAGGTTTGTCCGGGGATCGAACAGCAGATACACTAATTGCAGGTGTTCAACACGATACAAAACTGCAACTGCTGATAGGAGAAAAGCTAGGAATTGTTCCAATGTATGGAAGACGGTAGAAGTCATATTAAAACGGCATCTTCAGGGTGAGGTTGTGAAATCGTTTTGGGAGAAGTTTCGAAGCTCATAGATGACATCGATCGACTTCCATATCCAATCGGAGACTGCCAATCTCGCTATCTACGTTGCTTTTTTTGTGAGAGGACATCAATCGACTTCCATATCAAATCGGAGACTGCTGGTAAAAACGTAAACCAGCGAATCGTACCGATTCGCTAGTTTGATTTTTGGCAAGTTTGATTTTTTCATTTTCCATTATATAATCCTACTCAATTATCTTCCACATATGTCACAATTTGACATTGCAAGTGAAGGATTAAAAACCGAAAAGAACATCGAAAAGATCAGCAGGAGATCTAGCACCTGTTTCAAAAGGCATACACACAGGATATAATAATATCTCTTTCCGTGTGATATCTGGATCCAACTTTCACATTACATTAAATAGATGGCAGCTTTCTATAAAACATAAGAAATGCATACAAAGCAAAATCCGACCGATATCCGGGGACTTTCGTCTGTTTTTGATTGTACATTTTTTAAAATGATTCTTCTTCTATTGCTCTGTACAGTAACATTGCACTTAAAGCATACCGGCTTATCACTTAACACTTATCGATAAGATTTACCTATATACATAATATATTCAGCAGCCCTGTGTATAAATATACAATGATATACAATTTAATAGACATACTGAGTTGTTAGTGTTTTAATTATTTTGGGATAACCCTTTCTTATTTTGAAAAGCTTCCAGTTCCAAGAATTTTGCAGGTTGAAACCTGTCCGAGAATCGAACCCACGACCCACAGAGATAGGCACTGAAGCACATAATAAGACAAATAAATTAATTCACATGGAGTTGATGTCAATCACAATTCTCTAATAGGGACTTATGCGACATTTCTTCGTTTATTCAACCGGTAATATACTATACTGGTCAGTGCTTTTTTTTGATCAGGAAATCACACTTAAAATTTGAATGACAAATCCTGGTCATCTCCGGCCATAAAACTCAGCGCATGTGCATGTACAATTTAGTCGCATATTTGTGGAGTACAGCAAACGGCTTGTGGTCCCTTGTGTGCGCATGTCAGGCCTTCTTCGTCCACCTGAAACATTTCAGGACATGACAACTTGC
Organism: Mopalia ciliata; assembly: GCA_034783835.1. NCBI lineage: Eukaryota > Metazoa > Mollusca > Polyplacophora > Chitonida > Mopaliidae > Mopalia > Mopalia ciliata. The sequence continues at coordinate 10,465 of JAVFBW010136215.1, forward strand.
TGGAGCAACACTCTCCGGGCTGTTGTATTGTGCCGCATTCAGGTTCTAGAAAAAAATTTGTCAAGGAGAATTAAACACAAAGAGACTGAATTGTAACTACAGATAGAAATGTGAAGTTATTTAACACAAATAAACGTATATGTATCCATAATATGAGGATATATGCCTAAAAAAAAGTCAAATTTGTCCCTAAAATGTGACAATCGGCTGAAGCCACGTGATTCTCTCCACTGGGCTCGGATGGTACGTGTTCACTTCGCCACGGAGATATAAAGAAGAAACAAATGCAATAGTTAGCAGGACAAATGTTTCGCTATACATGTAAGATTGGGACGGAAGATACAATTGAGACTGAGAGAAACAAGAACAATAACAACAACAACAAGAGACGAACAAACGTTCTACGGACAAGTAATACCGTTTAGGAATTATGCATCCAATGAGATTTAAAAAAAACCCAGAAATTCTATATACATGCATCCAGACAACCAGTACCGTATAGATGATGCTACTGATGATACGTGGCTCGGAAATTAAAAGAACCCCCCCCCCAATTAGTTGACAGGCAAATACTATATTTTAAGTGTTGACAATGGAAATTAGAGTCCAAATATAGACCGAAAAACAATACCGTTTAGGTGCTGGCACTGACGATACGTATGTTCTTAATAAAAAAAAAAACAAGAAACAGGTTATCCGGACAAACAATACAATTTATATACGGACCTAAAGAAATTCACATACAAGGAAAAACGAGTTTATCTGCACAAATCTGACCATTATATTGACTGAGGCAATTTTCAAAGGATACGGGCTGGAGCTGGAACCACTACGACTCTAGGTTGTGGTGGAGGTGCCTGGTAAACCACCTGAGGTGGAGGTGGAGGAGGAAGGTGTATTATCTGTGGTGGAGGCGGCGGTGGAGGTGGCGGCGGTGGTGGTGGTGGGAAGTAAATCGGCATTACAGGTGGACGGGGTGGAGGTCTTGGGGGATAGGGCACCGCTGCAGGAGGAATCATCGGACTCATTGGCCGCCCCATTGCATCCACTGGCACGAGGGCGTAGCGTTGGGGAGGAGGTAGTGGTGGTGGTGGTGGGTACGCGGCGGGTGCAGTTGGTGGCCACACCGGTGCCGGCGGAGGTGCCTGACGGCGCCTAAGTTTGGCCACAACGCCATTTGACAGATACAAAATACAGATCCCCAGTAAAACAGTCGGGATGATAGAACTGGACCACATCTGTGAACCCAAAATAAAGTTGCACTTGAGAATAATTTTAAGTTGAAAAATAAAACATAAGAATTGTTATGAAACTAAACTGTCAATATGCACCTTTATGATTTCAAACGCTACTTAATCTATAGGCTTTATGATAAGATGTTTTATTAAATCCAAGAAAAGTTTATGATAATAGCCTGGAGATATATATGACAGGCTTTTAAGATTTCCCAATGTAATGATTTAATTTTGACAAATGGAGAAAATAGTCATAAGCTTTGGGCTATATTTAGATTTGTAAACATCAAGCGCCATCTTGCTTATCAACGCAGACTGGGAACATTGTGATCAATTCGCACTATCTTACGAGTCAGTTACGAAAAAAATCCAGCTGCTGAAAAACGTGAAAATGTGTAACGTGTATCAAACTTGAACGGAAACAAATTTTGATTGAACAGTAATGACATTTGTTACTATCGCTTTAGAATCGCTTTGATCTAAAGCTACCTTATATCATAGCACAGTCCTGGTGTATTTATACAGCTGTAATTTGTCTGACTATGACTGCACAACTTGAGCCGTTTATAAGCGTATATAACTATATTTAAAATGGTCCTGTTTTATGACCAAGCGCGCTGTACCCAAGTCATGGGTGCATTTGATCAAATGCTACATTTAGGAAGAATGTTATACGTAATGTTGTTCAAATTCACAATGTGGAACTCCATAAACATAGTAAATAAATTAAATATTTAAAACTACAGATTCCATCCTGCAGGTGTAAAACAAAGTGTTGTTTAGTGTTGTATGTATTTGTTTGAATACATTTGCTTCTGAAATTTAAAATGTAAAAATCATCTTTGTTTACCGCAGTTGCCATGCCATTTCATATAGTCCTCAATCACACAGGTAGTCCCCAATCACACAGGTAGTCCCCAATCACACAGGTAGTACCAAAGCCACTACTTATAGTCCCCAATCAGACAGGTAGTCCCCAATCAGAGAGGTAGTCTCCGAGCCACTACATATAGTCCGCATTCACACAGGTAGTCCCCACTCACAGAGGTAGTTCTCAATCACACTGGTAGTCCCCAATCACACAGGTAGTCCTCAATCACAGATGTAGTCCCCAAACCACTACATATAATCCCCAATCACACAGGTAGTCCCCAAGCTACTACATATAGCCCCCAATCACACAGGTAGTCCCCAAGCCACTACATATAGTCCCCAATCAGACAGGTAGTCCCCAAGCCACAACATATATGCCCCAATCACACAGGCAGTCCCCAAACCTCTACATATAGGCCCCGATCACACAGATAGTCCCCAAGCTACTACATATAGTGCCCAATCCCACAGGTAGTCCCCAAGCCACAACATATACGCCTCAATCACACAGGCAGTCCCCAAGCCACTACATATAGCACCCCAATCACACATATAGTCCCCAAGCAACTACATATAGTCCCCAATCATACAGGTAGACCCCAATCACACAGGTAGTCCCCAATCATAAAGGTAGTCCCCAATCATAGAGGTAGCCACAAAGCCACTGCATATAGTCCCCAATCACACAGGTAGTCCCCAAGCTACTACATATAGTCCCCCCAATCACACAGGTAGT